>JANAVB010032620.1:10763396-10868396 GCA_029216955.1 Iris pallida | reverse complement strand
ATGAGTACTTTCGTACGGGGTACGATATGCACAACTCTACAACGATACCAGTGCGGTTAGGTTGCAGGTCTTACACAGCGTAATGCAACAATCAAATCTAACCACGGTAATCATGCCTTGACCATAAAGTACACATGCTTCTTTTGTAGAAAATAAATAAGTAAATAAATAAATAAATAGATTGAAGCCAGCATGTACATGTAAGTCAATATTCGGGATCAGCCAGTCGATTACAATAGTCCATAACATGAACGTGTCTCATCCATTCAATTCAATAAGACTACTAGCCAGTCTCTTAGTTCCAACTAGGAACGCATGATCAATTTAGTCAAGATAACCATTATTATCAATGGTGACAAGCATGAAAGTCAATTAGTATTAAATGGGGTCGAGTCTATAACTCTCAAGGTCAAGTCCCAGTCAATCGGGGTATCTATGCTCAATTCACGACACATGGTACATCCTACGTAACAATCCATATTTAACAGAAATATTAACATATCATGATTATATCAAGTTTTATGCAAAAAGGCGTAAGGATATAAAATGGACGTTAAATATCTAATAAAATATCAATATACAGGGCTATAGAAGATCAGGGTAAGTAAGGTCAGCGTACGCTCAAGTCAGGCTACGCTCAAGTCAACGAGGCAGCGTATGGGCTCCATACGACTCCTCACTATCCAAGTGAGCGTATGCAAGTCATACGCTCCCCAAAGGCAGCGTATGAACTCCATACGACTCCTGACCATTCAAGTCAGCGTATGCAAGTCATACGCTCCCAAAAGGTAGCGTATGAACTCTATACGACTCCTGACCATTCAAGTCAGCGTATGCAAGTCATACGCTCCAAAAAGGTAGCGTATGAACTCCATACGACTCCTGACCATTCAAGTCAGCATATGCAAGTCATACGCTCCCAAAAGGTAGCGTATGAACTCCATACGACCCCTGACCATTCAAGTCAGCGTATGCAAGTCATACGCTCCAAAAAGGTAGCGTATGAACTCCATACAACATACGCTTCCAAAAGGCAGCGTATGCAAGACACACGCTTCCTAAAAAGGTAGCGTATGGACTCCATACTGCGCTGCGCTAAAGAGCGCGCACAGCTCAGTGACGCAAGCTAAAAAGCTAGTGTACACTGCTCACTGTCTTCTCCAAACAGCAAGAACTCCATGGTTGTACCCCAAAGCTCAAAAGTCCATAACTTGGTCAAAACAAGTCCAAATCCAACTTTTCAAAGGTCAAAATTGGGTAGAATAAACTTCTCTACAACATGGAACCATCAATACTTGAAAACAAAGAAGTTTGATAGATCAAAACCACCAAACTCCGAAAATAACTCATTTCTAGATCTATAAAAATTAAGACTTCGAAATGAAAAATGCAAAGTTCTAAACTCTCTTAGGATCATGCGAGGAAGATAAATGAACTACAAAAACATGGGTTCTCATGTGGAGCAAGTTGTACTTGTCTACGGTTTGGTAGGTGGAGAGAGTAATGAAGAAGAAGAAGAGGAGTAATGGTGAGAATGAGTAATGAGGAGAGAGAATGGAGAGGGTGGCTTTAAATATGGAAGGGGTAGTAGGTGGGAGCTAATGGGCCGGGTCCAATAGGTTCAATGGGTCGGGTTGTAGGGGATCCAACCAAAGCCAACCCGAACCCAAATAAGCAAGACTAAGGCAGGGAATAAAAGCAGGAAATAAAGTTGCAGAAATATAATTGCAGGAAATAAATTATCATAAAAATTTAAAGAGCGGATTAATTGATCAACATGAAATTAAAGGAATTTAAATACAGGATAATACATGATAAATATTAAATAAATACTCATGAGTTGTACATGTATAAAAATATGCATTCTGGGAACGGGGAGTGACATCTCTACCCTCCTTAGAAAAATTCCGTCCTCGGAATTTCAAACCCAAGCAGGATAGAAATATCGGGGCTAAGCTAATCTAAGTACAAGCAATTAAATCAAGCAATCATTTTATAATGTCCATAGCAAGTAACATATATGTAAATCCATCAATCTACGATATCAAGCAATTCTACCTATAAGGTGATAAGCTTGTGGAATCAAGACAATCAGGTACACAGAAAAGATATACCTTGTGAGTCAAACAGATGTGGATACCGTGATCGGATATCATCCTCACGTTCCCACGTTGACTCTCCCAAAGAGTGATGACCCCAAGCAACCCGGACAAGGTTAATTGTTCGGTTCTTGAGTATCTTCTCTCTTTGGTCCAAGATGGACACAGGCTGCTCCTCGTAAGACAGGTTGGTACTAACAACCAGTTCTGAATGATCGAGGACATGGCTGGGGTCCGATACATACCTTCGTAATTGAGATACATGAAACACGTCATGTACCTCTCGCAACGAAGGTGGAAGGGACAAACGATAAGCAACATCGCCTACCCTATCAAGAATAGCAAATGGGCCTACGTATCGCGGACTCAACTTCCCACGAACGCCAAATCTAATGACCCCACGGGTAGGTAAGATCCGCAAGAACACGTGGTCCCCAACAGAAAACTCTAGCGGCCTACGATGCTGGTCCGTCCAATGACGATGCCGATCCTGCGCAACACGAAGTCGCTCTCTAATTCCTTTAATCACTTCAACCGTCTGGATAATCATTTCTGGGCCTAACATCTTCCTTTCCCCGATATCATCCCATTCTAGCGGCGATCTACACTTCTTACCATATAGTGCCTCAAATGGCGCCATCTGGATACTGGCTTGATAACTGTTATTGTATGAGAACTCAACTAAGTGCAGGTGGCTTTCCCAAGATCCTCTAAAATCCAGAGTGCAAGCTCGCAACATATCTTCCAAGGTCTGAATCGTCCTTTCTGATTGTCCATCCGTCTGTGGGTGGTAAGCCGTGCTAAATCTTAACTTGGTACCCAAACTACGATGCAAGCTCTTCCAGAAATATGATGTAAAGCGGGTATCTCGGTCTGACACAATACTGACAGGGACTCCATGCTGCCTGACTATCTGTTGCATATACAACTCTGCCAACTTTTCTGTAGACCGCCCTACTCTGAAAGGAAGAAAATGTGCTACCTTTGTAAGCCGGTCTTCTATTACCCAAATAGCATCTTTACCACTTGGCGATCTCGGTAAACCGGTCACAAAGTCCATTGTGATGTGTTCCCACTTCCATTCCGGGATAGGAAGCGGTTGTAATAATCCAGCTGGCCTCTGCTGTTCTGCCTTCACTTGCTGACATACCAAACAACGGGAGACAAATCTAGCTATCTCCCTCTTCATCCCGTTCCACCAGAAATGCTGTTTGATATCTTGGTACATCTTGGTCCCTCCAGGATGTACAGAATACTGGAAACTGTGAGCTTCTGCCATAACTTCCTGTCTGATATCTCCACTAGGTACACATAGACGTGATCCAAACATAAGTATACCATCTTCGTGGATTTGCATCTCCTTCCTGAGCCCTGACTCACATTCTGTCCTAAGCTTCTGAATCCTTGGGTCTTGTGCCTGAGCTGCCTTGATCCTATCTACCAAGTCAGATTGGACTTGTAGACTTGCCAGAACTCCTATATCGCTAGGAAGTATAACTTCTATGCCCATCTCCTGAAGGTCTTCTAAGATATGCCTCTGTGTTGTCAACATAAATGCGTCGCCCCTTCTGCTGAGAGCGTCTGCTACCACATTAGCTTTGCCTGGATGATACTGAAGCTCCACGTCATAATCCTTGATCAGCTCTAACCATCTTCTCTGCCTCATGTTCAGCTCCTTCTGAGTAAAGATGTACTTCAGACTTTTATGGTCTGTGTACATGTCCACTCGGTCACCATATAAGTAATGCCTCCACAGCTTCAAAGCAAATACTACTGCCGCCAACTCCAAATCATGAGTTGGGTAATTCTTCTCATGGTCTCGAAGCTGCCTAGATGCATATGCTATCACCTTTCCGTGCTGCATGAGGACACATCCAAGTCCTTTACCTGACGCATCACAATATACTGTAAAACCTCCGGGTCCAACTGGCAATGTAAGAATGGGTGCTGATATCAACCTTTGCTTCAAATTCTCAAATAATGCCTGACATTCTGTCGACCAAACAAATGGCATATCCTTCTGGGTCAAGCGAGTCATGGGTGCTGAAAGTCTTGTAAAATCTGACACAAATCTTCTGTAATATCCTGCCAATCCTAAGAAACTCCGTACATCAGCTACGGTCTTGGGTACTGGCCAACTCTCTACTGCTTCTACCTTCTTGGGATCCACTGCTACTCCAGCTCCTGATACGATATGACCCAAAAATAAAATATAGTCCATCCAGAACTCACACTTGCTGAGCTTGGCAAACAACTGGTTCTCTCTCAGAACCTGCAACACTTTCCTGAGGTGGTCTTCATGCTCCTCTTCACTAGCAGAGTACACAAGAATGTCGTCGAGAAATACTACGACAAACTGATCTAAATATGGCATAAAGATGCGGTTCATCAAATCCATGAATATTGCTGGAGCATTGGTCAAACCAAACGGCATTACCAAGAATTCATAATGTCCATACTTCGACCTGAATGCTGTCTTGGGAATGTCTTCCTTTCGAACCCTCACTTGATGGTACCCTGAACGAAGATCTATCTTGGAGAAAACTCTAGCCCTGCTCAACTGATCAAATAAGTCGTCGATCCTGGGTAATGGGTACTTGTTCTTTACTGTTGCCGCGTTAAGCTTCCTGTAGTCGATACACAATCTGGATGATCCATCCTTCTTCCCCACAAGTACCACTGGTGCTGCCCATGGCGATATGCTAGCTTGGATGAACTTCTTCTCCTTCAGTTAATCTATATGTTGATATACCTTGGCCTGCTCCGAATCCGCCATTCTGTAAACCCGATCTGATATCGGTTTAGTCCCAGGTGCCAATTCTATACTGAACTCAAAATCTCTAACCGGTGGTAGACCTGGAAGTTCTTCGGAAAATACGTCTAGAAATTCTTCAACTACCTTCGGAACTTGAACTTCTTCCATTGCCGTTACTACTCCCTGCCCTTGCTGAGTCGCCTCTGATCTGACTAAGGTGAATCTCTTCATGCATGGAATATCAAAAGATACACTCCCACTACGACAATCTATTGTCGCATGACTGTCTTTTAGCCAGTCCATGCCTAAGATAACGTCGAAATTTTCAACAGGAAATTCTATCAACTGGGCGGGTAAAGAATGCCCACAAACTACAATGCTACACGCTAGAATAACTCTACTAACTCCTACGAGCCCATTGTCGGTGAGTATATTCAACCTCCCTGGCAATGCCTCGAACTCTATTCCTAGCTGTGTCGCAAATCGTGCAGATATAAATGAGTGCGATGCTCCCGAATCAAACAATGCTACTGCGGGATATGAGGCGACGAGAATGTTACCTGCCACAACATCTCCCGATGCCAATGCCTCTTCCAAGGACAGAGTGAATGCCTGTCCTCGACCTCCTTGTTGATTCCCATGCTGCGGCCTAGCCTGGTACTGCTGCTGGCCCCTGCCTTGATGATGCTGGGGTGGTCTATGCTGGTATTGCTGCATCGGCGGCCCCTGCTGCCGAAACATCTGAGCCTGCGGCATTAACGGACGCTGTACCAACGGCCTCACTGCTACCGCTGGTCCTTGATACTGTCCTGCCCCTGGTGCTGGCAGAGCAGGAAACTGCTGTACTGGTCCTCCTGACCTCGAATTCATGGGACATATGGTAACCCGATGGTCTGGATTTCCACATATCAGACATAGTCCATTCAATGTCCGACACACATCTCTAGTGTGCCCCATCTTCCCACAATAAGTACAGCCCGCCGGGGGTTGCTGGTTCTTCCTCTGTTGCTGTTGCTGCTGCTGCCTGGGTGGTGCTGGCCCCCGGATCGCCACATCGTGGATACGAATGCCAGGGGATGGTACTGTTGTTCGGGGCACTGCTCCCCCTCCTCCTTCAATCTGACTGTGGGATCTCTTCTGACCCCCAGTCCTTGTCGCAAGCCTCTGAATGGTGATCTCATGCCTACGGGTTGCTGTCAATATCTTATCAAAAGTCTGATAATTGTGCCCCTCTATCAATTGTAAGAGCTCAAGATGAAACCCTTGCTGGAACCTCATCGCCCTCTGGCGCTCCGTTGCTACCATCTCTGGGGCGAATCTACTCAATCTGTAGAACTCCGCTGCATAAGCATCTACAGTCTTGCCAGCCTGTCTGAGGTTGATAAACTTCTGTTGTAGCTCAAACTGCACAATAACTCCATAATACTTCATCTTGAACCTTGCAGTAAAATCGTCCCAAGCAACAGGACGTCTGATGCCTACTTCCTCTGCTTCCCACCAATCACGTGCGAGATCCTGAAGTAACAACTTCACTAGATCCACACGCTCTTCTGCCGGCACCTTAGCGGCTGTCAGAATAGCCTCAATGTCCTTAAGCCATGCATCTGCTGAGATAGCATCCTCCGTGCCCTCGAAACGACGGGGGTTATACTTGCAAAACCGAGCTGACGCTCCTAAATCTGTCCTTGTCCCTCTTTCCAATGCCGTCTGTAATCCTTGGTTGAGTAGTACATTCTGCTCTTGTAACTGAGCATGCATGCGCTGCTGGACTAACATCTGGTGTTGCTGAGTAGCCATCATCCCTCTCATGATCTCCAGAAGGGCTGGTGTATCCAATTCCACAGGGGTAGGTGGAACTATTGGTGGTGTTGGAACCTCCGGATACTGCGGTCCAACCGCTGGTTCTACTATCACCTCTTCTTGAATAGTCTCACGAAGTGGTTCTGACCCTTGTTGCTGACCAACCTGGTCAGGTTGTCCATGCTGCCCTTATTATTGTTGCCCAATCCTGACAGATGCGGACGAGGTGCCCCTAAGAAAAGGGACAAGAGAACAATCAAATGACCGGACATGAAGGATCAATAAAGTCAAGGGATACTGAAATGTCAAGCTGGTATTGAGAACAACGAATCGCGAGATCAAGGGGAAACATGTGTGATTGAGACATCCTATAAATCAAAACATCCTACAAGTCTGAAATGAGACCTGCATGGGCCACCACTAAAACCTTGTCACGCCCCAGAACCAGAATACTGGAGAGCGGGGGAATGACTCAGCCAGCTACGTATTACGGGTAGATGAATACCGTATAATACGATCAATGCTGTCTAATAGACAAGGGGTGCATACTACATGAAAGTCTCACTATGGTCACTTCACATCTATTGTCTCAATCATTCAAACAAGAAACAGTAATAGAGAACATGTAAGATAAAGCAGTAAGGCGTCCCAAACGCTCTGTCAACATATTCTTGATATCTGGCTTTACAAAATATAGCCAGATTGATGTAGCAAAAGTATACACAATTGTTATCAGCTGCAGTCTGACTTTAGTTACAATTATGTAAAAGTAAGTACAAGACAATCCGACTAACATGTCGGTGCCAAACGGCTAAGTATAAAGTAAGTGACAAAACGAGCGGTGAAGTAAGGAACCCACTCGAGTCCTCCTGCGATCATTCCTCTAGTGTTGACCATCTTGGAGGTAGAAGTAAGCTGGATCCTCGGGGTCCGGCTCTAAATCTGGCCATGCAAAACCAGAGAGGTTAGACCTCTAATAGCAAGTACCACAAGAAAGCACGACATGAGAACTAAAACCAGTAATGTAAGAGAATAATACTAATAAATCTCTGCTTGCTACTAGGATTCACATCACATTACGACACTTCGAACCAACCTCCCAACCAAACAAGGACAGAAGTTGGCCCGTCATGTCCTGACATTTTGATCATCCCAGTTAGGTAATAGAGTAGTACAGTACACAAACAAATCATCTTGAACGGCCAATCAACTCCTACGGCTTGCTATTGTGAGTCCCAAGTTATCCTGGAATTATGCAATTAGGGATTCCGTAGTTCTTACTATGTGCAGCAAGGCTAGTCTATCCAGTCAATCATGTGCGCCATGCATGAATTAGACGAGTCCTAGCAGGACGCCCGTCAATATACAATATACAATAATAATAAAAGCAGGTACTGTTCCCTGCCCGTATGGCAGATTTATAGTATCTGTGGGAACCAGCCGGCCCGTCGGGTACTACTTGTCCCAAGGGGGCTGCCATGTAAGAACTCGGGAATCCATTCTCTCCATGCCATCATTATTTTATTTAACTTAATAGTCCCTACGTTGAGTAAAATCCCATGCCGTGGATCATGGTCATTCAAATGAGTACTTTCGTACGGGGTACGATATGCACAACTCTACAACGATACCAGTGCGGTTAGGTTGCAGGTCTTACACAGCGTAATGCAACAATCAAATCTAACCACGGTAATCATACCTTGACCATAAAGTACACATGCTTCTTTTATAGAAAATAAATAAGTAAATAAATAAATAAATAGATTGAAGCCTGCATGTGCATGTAAGTCAATATTCGGGATCAGCCAGTCGATTACAATAGTCCATAACAGGAACGTGTCTCATTCATTCAATTTAATAAGACGACTAACCAGTCTCTTAGTTCCAACTAGGAACGCATGATCAATTTAGTCAAGATAACCATTATTATCAATGGTGACAAGGCATAAAAGTCAATTAGTATTAATTGGGGTCGAGTCTATAACTCTCAAGGTCAAGTCCCAGTCAATCGGGGTATCTATGCTCAATTCACGACACATGGTACATCCTACGTAACAATCCATATTTAACAGAAATATTAACATATCATGATTATATCAAGTTTTATGCAAAAAGGCGTAAGGATATAAAATGGACGTTAAATATCTAATAAAATATCAATATACAGGGCTATAGAAGATCAGGGTAAGTAAGGTCAGCGTACGCTCAAGTCAGGCTACGCTCAAGTCAACGAGGCAGCGTATGGCCTCCATACGACTCCTCACTATCCAAGTGAGCGTATGCAAGTCATACGCTCCCCAAAGGCAGCGTATGAACTCCATACGACTCCTGACCATTCAAGTCAGCGTATGCAAGTCATACGCTCCCAAAGGTAGCGTATGAACTCCATACGACTCCTGACCATTCAAGTCAGCGTATGCAAGTCATACGCTCCCAAAAGGTAGCGTATGAACTCCATACGACTCCTGACCATTCAAGTCAGCGTATGCAAGTCATACGCTCCAAAAAGGTAGCGTATGAACTCCATACGACTCCTGACCATTTAAGTCAGCGTATGCAAGTCATACGCTCCCAAAAGGTAGCGTATGAACTCCATACGACCCCTGACCATTCAAGTCAGCGTATGCAAGTCATACGCTCCAAAAAGGTAGCGTATGAACTCCATACGACATACGCTTCCAAAAGGCAGCGTATGCAAGACACACGCTTCCTAAAAAGGTAGCGTATGGACTCCATACTGTGCTGCGCTAAAGAGCGCGCACAGCTCAGTGACGCAAGCTAAAAAGCTAGTGTACACTGCTCACTGTCTTCTCCAAACAACAAGAACTCCATGGTTGTACCCCAAAGCTCAAAAGTCCATAACTTGGTCAAAACAAGTCCAAATCCAACTTTTCAAAAGTCAAAATTGGGTAGAATAAACTTCTCTACAACATGGAACCATCAAAACTTGAAAACAAAGAAGTTTGATAGATCAAAACCACCAAACTCCAAAAATAACTCATTTCTAGATCTACAAAAATTAAGACTTCGAAATAAAAAATGCAAAGTTCTAAACTCTCTTAGGATCTTGCGAGGAAGATAAATGAACTACAAAAACATGGGTTCTCATGTGGAGCAAATTGTACTTGCCTACAGTTTGGTAGGTGGAGAGAGTAATGAAGAAGAAGAAGAGGAGTAATGGTGAGAATGAGTAATGAGGAGAGAGAATGGAGAGGGTGGCTTTAAATATGGAAGGGGTGGTAGGTGGGAGCTAATGGACCGGGTCCAATAGGTTCAATGGGTCGGGTTGTAGGGGATCCAACCAAAGCCAACCCGAACCCAAATAAGCAAGACTAAGGCAGGGAATAAAAGCAGGAAATAAAGTTACAGAAATATAATTACAGGAAATAAATTATCATAAAAATTTAAAGAGCGGATTAATTGATCAACATGAAATTAATGGAATTTAAATACAGGATAATACATGATAAATATTAAATAAATACTCATGAGTTGTACATGTATAAAAATACGCATTCTGGGAACGGGGAGTGACACCCCGGCGGCAAACGGACAGGGTGGTTCTCCAACTTGGACTCTTCCTACTACGCACCATCGGGTGCTAGAGCGAAGAAGTCTAGGACAGCGCGGGCTCGTCGAGCTCAGTCAGCTGTCCCAACTACTGACCATCAGAGAGTCCCGCTAACTGTTAAGCAGGCCTCTGATGGAAAGTTGTATAGGACTGCCCGTGTCCTGCCCCCGACGGCAAATGGACAGGGTGGTTCTTAAGAGTCTCCCAACATTGATCGAGGGCAAGTACTTTTACTAGCCCCGCATCAGAAAGAAAACATAATCCCTACGCATTCGTGTGCTCGAGATTCCTGGGCCCATAAAGCAAGTACAAAGGTTGATCGAGATGTCCTTGACTTGCGAGATTTGATCCTTCCCAAGCGCAAAGAAAGAAGGAGATTCTCTATGCGGCTCAAAACCCAAAAAGCTTCATGCGGCTCAAAAATCCAGAAAGCTTCATGCGGCTCAGAAATCTTCATACGGCCCATAAATAGCAGAGAACCTTATGCGGTTCGAAATCAGCCTAAGCAGCTGGCCATAATTACTCTGACATAAAGGCGACAGCTCTGACAGAGATGATGGCTCTGACATAAAGACAAGACGTGACATGCTCCTAAAAAGACGAGAAAATTATCATGATATCTGGCACAGTTCACAAATTCCAAAGAATATTTTTTTTGCGGATCGTCTATGTGACCTTCATGCGGCTCAGTCATGAGACCACTCTCATGCGGCTCAGTCATGAGACCACTCTCATGTGGCTCAGTCATGAGGCCACTCTCATGTGGCTCGGTCATGAAACAACTCTCATGTGGCTCAGTTATGAGACGTCCTTCATGTGGCTCGGATATGAGACAACCTTCATGCGGCCCGGTAATGAGACACTCTTCATTTGGCTCGGCTATGGGACAGTCCTTCATGCGGCTCAGCCAGGATACATCCTTCATGCGGCTCGACTATGGGACAGTCCTTCATGTGGCTCAGCCAGGATGCATCATTCATGCGGCTCGCCACAGAGTAGCAGTTGAGATGCGTCGCAGAAATTGACCAAGTCTTAACAGTTCGGATTTAGTGCAACAAACAGATCATGATCAATCTTAACCAATCTTCAGCTGCCCACTTCTCGAGGCACAGTTACAAGAATGTGGTCCAAAATTAGCTACGTGGCTGTACACCCTATTACTCATGAATTCCTATAAATAGCAAGGTGCTATTTCCTTACATACACACAGAGACACACAGAGAGAGATACACACACCCAGGCAGAAAGAGTGTATTTCTTCACTGGAGCCGAGGTTGCGTTCGATCGTCCAAGGCGTAAGGCAGAGTTGATAGTACTTTCCCGAGCCTCTACCGTCACCCCCCAGAATCAAAACTAAATAATTGTACTTAGATTGCTTTTTCTAGGTTTTATTCCTAGGCTCTCTTTTGTACAAGCGAGTTTGTAATTGTGAGTCAAAGTTCAGTCCTCCTATAAAACTGTTCTGTTCTACGACAATCAATGGCAAACAATTATATGGTTTCAAACAATTTCAATGTCCAGTTTATCATCAGGTTTAACCATGCAATATGGATATAAGCCCACAAGACATACCTTTGTTCTTGTGTCGTTGCTAAACTGGTAGCCTGGAGTTCCTTGTTCCTCAAGGAATCACGCTTTTTTCTTTAGAGTTTTGTGCTGATACCGTATAATAAATATGAAAGATAAATAGAAAAATTGTAGCCGAATGAATTTATACTTAGCTTTTCTCATTGAAAATATATATCAGAGGTGGGTATACGGTTTCATGACCAGCGGTTCTGACCCAGCCCGAAACGTAAAATGTCCAAACAAGCTGGTTCCTAAAATTTAGAACTTAAACGGGCCGGGATGGGGCTGTTCGTGTGACATTGACGGATCGGGACAGATCATATTTTCAAAACAAATGGGGCCCTGGCCCGACCGTTTCTAGGGGTTTATATTTTTTTGTAATCAAATTTTGGATTTTATAGTTGTTATAGTCAATAGATAATAGAACATGTTATTATTTTGTTATTATTTAGTAAACAAAATCTAGAATTTTGGGGAGACAGTAGACATGTTCTATTCTTATAGATAATAGAATATATGTAATTGCTTAGTGTAATAGTTTTTGACAAAAAAAATTCTATTTCTTTGGACCCGTTTGGACCTACGGGTCAGCCCGTACGTTTTGGACCAATTTTGAATGGGTCAAATCCGATGTGGTTCCAATATTAATTTTGGCTCGTCTCGTCCCGCCAAGTAACGGGCCAGTACGGGTCCATCAAATTTGGGCTCGGTCCGACCCGTGCCCACCCCATATATATATATATATATATATATATATATATATATATATATATATATATATATATATATATATAAATATATATATATATATATATATATTCCAAATATATATATATATATTCCATATATATATATATATATATTTTTTAATATATATATATATATATATATATATATATATATATATAGTGATTTGAATAAACCCAAAGATGGATGCCCTTATCCATACCCGCAACAACCTCTATTTCATTCCTTCTTATATATATATATTCCTTCTTATATATATATATATATATATATATATATATATATATATATATATATATATTGGAAAACGGGATATGAGCCATAGGCTCATACTCTTATATGAGCCATTCCATGTGGCTTCCATGTGGACCAATAAAAATATAGTAACTTAAAAAAAAATTAATTACATAGATAGAAATAAAAGATCCCATAAAGATTTGATAAATAATAACTTATCATATCTTTACCTAGGAACTTACCAAATATGTTTACCTAGGAATTTAAATCGATAGAAATAAAAGATCCCATAATGTTACTGTTAAGATTAATGTTAATATTAATTTTAATGTTAATATTAATATTAATTTTAATGTTAATGTTAATATTATTGTTAATATTAATTTTAATTTTAATGTTAATGTTAATAATAATGTTAATATTAATGTTAATATTAATATTAATATTAATTTTAATTTTAATATTAATTTTAATGTTAATATTATTGTTAATATTATTGTTAATATTAATTTTAATGTTAATATTAATGTTAATTTTAATATTAATTTTAATTTCAATGTTAATATTAATATTAATATTAATATTAATATTAATATTAATATTAATATTAATATTAATATTAATATTAATATTAATATTAATATTAATTTTAATTTTAATTTTAATTTGGAGGGACAAATGGTATTATTCATATTTAAATTTTTTTGGTAAGTTTCTAAACAAAATATGGTAAGTTATTATTTATTAAATATTTTATGAGATCTTTTATTTCCATCTATTTAAATTTTCTGTTCCAAGTCACTATATTTTATTGGTCCACATGGAAGCCACGTGGGATGGCTCCTTTAAAAGTATGAGCCTATGGCTCATATTCCGTTTTCCCTATATATATATATATATATATATATATATATATATATATATATATATATATATATATATATTTTATATATATATATATATATATATATATAAGAAGTGCTTCCCCGGCCGCTCTCTCCTCGAGCCCTTCGACCCCCGGCGGCCCTGGTGGAACCACCTTCCTCTCCCCAGCCACCGCCGTAGGCCCCGCGGGAGCTCCTCCCCCTCCTCCTGCTACGGCTCCCCTTGGCGCCCGTGCTCATCCCTCGGCGGCGGTGCTCACCCCCAGCGAGCCCCCCTCGTGGCAGCGTAGCCTCCGGCGATGGTCAGTCTTTCGTCCCCAGTGGCGACGTCGTCCCCTCCCCGCTTCCCCTCCAGTGGAGGCCTCAGGCGCTCTCTCTGGCGCATGCTGGAGGATCCCCCCGCCGGTGGTAGGACCCTCCTACCGTTGGCCGGCCGTCCCCCCTCCCCTCCTCTCGGCGGCCGAGATCCCTCCCTTCCCGTAGCCGTCCCAGATCCCCCCCGGGATCGCCACCTCGGCACGGCTGCCCCCTCCCCTCTGGAGTCGACCTCCCTCCCACCAGTTTCCCCTCTGGAGGCGACGCCGGGATCCCCCTCGCCGCGACTGCCCCCTCCCTTCCGGTCGACGGATCCCCCCCCCCGTTTTGCCTCCCCTCCATTCCTCTACGGGCTCCCCCCCCCCCCCCGTCGGAGCCACCGTTCCCCGCTCTGCCCCCCCATCCACTGGAGCCGCGGCTCCGGACAGCGTACCGGGGGGGCCGAGGCCCCTCGAGCCGTGCGCCCCCCCGGGCAGTGCGCCACCCACCCCCCGCAGACAGAGTGCTATCCACCCCCCCTCGGGCTTCGTGACTTCCTTGGACAGCGTGCCCACACCCCCCCTCCCCCCCCCCTCATCGGGCTGCGTTTTCGTCCTCGTTTTTTCGTATTGGGCATATTTTCAAAATATTCCTCCCCCTTCCATTTAAAGCACGTGGGCGGAAAACGACACACAGAGAGAGAGAGAGAGCGGAGTGGCTTCCTCCTATTCATTAATATTCCTCCACGTGATTCTCGATTCTCCTCCACCCCGACATTCACATATCCAGGGGCAGAACCGTCATTTCGAACACGTTAAAGTTAAAACAACAAGAAGATGAAGAAGGAGCCATGGAATAAATGAATGACGTGCTCTTCTTATTCTCTCACATTTAAACTCTCTCTCTCTCTCTCTCTCTCTCTCTCAAACTTCCTTTCTTTCTGTGCCATGTCGAGATCTGCAGCAGTCGAGCTCGACTTCTTCGCCTTGGCAGAGAAGAACGTCATCTCTAGGACCTCTTCCTTTGGTGGGCAGCAAATTGATTTTTTTTCTTGTTTGATCAAAAGTTTGAGTAGAATAATAACGAAAGCTGTTTCCATTTATAGGAGAGCAAACTGTCAGAACCAATCCCCCTCTCCTGTGAAGCGTCTTTGCCACCGGTCCAGCGCTACCGCCGATAATGACACCTATCCCTAAGTTAGTTCGATGTTCATGTCGATTTTTAGTTACATTTATGATCTCTTCTTCTTTTTTTCTTCTTGTAAATAATAAAATTAGTTTTACTCTATTGACGATGGTGTCGGAAAGTCCGCCGCCTGGAAGTGCTCCGTTAACGATCTTCTACAACGGCACCGTCACCGTCTTCGACGTGAACCATGTCAACGTCAGTAAATTTTTAAGTTTTATTTTTCCCCCTCCCCATCTTTGGTTATTTGTAAATTTTAAATAGAGGTATTAAATTTTATGATATTTTTTTCTTAGGCGAAGAAAATAATAAAAGTTGCTGAAGAAGGATCCGGATCCGACAAGGAGAAACTATCGCTGAATCCTCGCAGAGGTAGCATCGCGGATCCAAAACCTGGATCCTATAATTTATTTCTTATTTTATAATGTTAGTCCCTTGGCGAACAATCGATGGAAAACCACGAATTCAGAAACTATTGTAAAGACAATGTTTCCAGCAACAACACCTTAAAGAAGGTGATGTTGTATTACGGGAATCTAAAAAGATTTCGTAATATTTCTCGAAGGCAACAGAACCGTATAACTTCTAAAGAGAAGCGACGGTATTCTCGAAGGCAACAGAACCGTATAACTTCTAAAGAGAAGCGACGGTATTCTCGAAGGCAACAGAACCGTATAACTTCTAAAGAGAAGCGACGGTATTCTCGAAGGCAATAGAGGAAGAAGAAAGCCTGCTGGGGTGAAAGATCACCGGCGCTCAAAGCTATATCCGCCTTACGGACAAGCCTCCAGGAACCAGCAAGTTCGAAGAGAACTTTAGAACGTTGGCCAAAAATGTCGACGACTCCTCGGAATAGCAGCAGCACTTCTCTCTCTCTGGAAATTCTCTGATTATTTTTTGTCACCTTAGAGAGAGGAGATGCTTCTGATATTATAGGCACGAGATGGGCTTTTCAAATTCTGAACGCACGCCCTGGTTTAATGCCAGATCCGAATTTTCTGGATCTGAGCCATTTTCGGATCTGAGCCCACAAGACCCGCGGACGTTACATAATTTGAACGGCCCACTCGACCCGCTCGACCCGTACGACCCGTACGTCCCGTACGATCAGTACGTTGAGTACGCCCCGTATGCCACGCAGGCCGCGCAGAGGCTCGCGCACGAGCGCAACTAAAGCGCACAATGCGCCTAGCGACGAGCTGTCGTGCTAAGTGCAAAGTGCCATCAAAAAGCCACATTAAGCCTCAAAAGCCCATTAGCCCAAGCCCAAGTCCAAGCCCGAGCCCGAGCCCGAGTTCGAGTCCGAGTCCGAGTCCGAGTCGCTAAGCCCCTTCGGGGCTTAGCTCCAATCTATTTTCATTTTGGCCAAAAGTTGGTTTCTTATTCTCACCTCTATGTAAAATCCCCCCACATGGCACCCTCCATTGGGCCTCAACCCATGTGCATCTCTCTATTCCTTCATAAGTAATATATAGAGATACATATTGGTGTGATTTTTCGATGTGGGACTATCTTTTAACAATAGAATGTTGTGAACACACACAACACATAGAATAAAACACCAACAATCTCCCACATATCTCTATATATATGAGTTAAGCGTTCCACATAATAACTGTCCATTATGCATTAGGATAGATGTCGCTGACGACTTGAATCTTTCCGCATGGGTTGAACAAC
Source organism: Iris pallida (assembly GCA_029216955.1). Classification (NCBI taxonomy): domain Eukaryota; kingdom Viridiplantae; phylum Streptophyta; class Magnoliopsida; order Asparagales; family Iridaceae; genus Iris; species Iris pallida. The sequence goes on along the minus strand of JANAVB010032620.1, from coordinate 10,851,575 downwards.
AGTATGATACAAGAATGGACTATGCCTTGAATTCTGTACTACAACTGTAATTTTTCCCACTCACATAATGTAGTTATCTGTGCTTTTGGCTGCACATTAAAGGCCTTGTGCCAGCCTGGATTTTAATGTATGTATTTTGGGCGTCTACAAATTTACCCTCAAGAAACGGCCTATTTTTCTGTCCATACATTATAGGTGAGTTCTTTATTAAAGAGACATGGCATGAAGCGTCCAACGCTTCCTTTACGGTGCTACGCCGCTATGACATGGCCTTAAGCCGAGGACCTTACCCCGAATCACCGGGAACCTCATCGTAGTGTCATACTACCCGTAGCATGAGGTCTAGCCCCTTTGTAGTGCCAAACTATCCAGCATGAAGCCTTACGCTTCTGTGCGGTGTTACGCCGCTACGACATGGCTTGCAAGGCCGAGGCTTTATCCCTAGCCGGGTTTACCTCATTGTGGTGTCGTGCCACCCGTAACATGAGGAACACCTCCTCTTTGTAGTGCTGACTACATCCTTCTTTAATTCAATATACAGCATTAGGCCAACTGCCTATTTGCGGTGCTACGCCGCTGTGACTTGGCTAACATAGCCGAGGATTTACCTCCTTCGAGAACCTCATGGTGGAGTCACCGCCACACATAGCATGGAGTCACACTCCTTGTAGTGCTGTGCTACCATGCTTTTTGTAAAGCATAACAGACCTTCACTCAGTCTGAGAACTCATTAAGGCATTATGCCATCCTTCCCACAGGATCAATTTTCTGTAGAAAATTCATAGTAGACAACAGTGGTTCTGGGTTCGAAACCCTTCCATGTTCCGCAGAACAAGTACCCACTGTTAACTAATATTTTTCCAGTCAATAGTTCTCCCTTGAATCAAAAATTAGATATCTGGTAGATTTTTCTTTGAACCAATAACATAAAATTTATTGATAGGATTATAATGACACAATATTAGAATGCCTTCAAACCCATCTTCCTTGCTGTGTCCTCGACCAGCTGTCGTTTGAGGCCTTTCGTGAACGGATCCGCCAGGTTCTCCTGACTCCGAACATCGATCACTGCAATGACGCCTCGTTTGATGAGATCGTTCACTGCTCTGTGCTTTAACCGCACAGTCCTCTTCTTCCCGTTAAAGAGTTAATTTGATGCTACTGCTGCTGCCGCCTGGTTGTCACAGTATATCGGGATTGCCGGTATCTGAGCTCCAACCACTGGAAGATCATACATGAGCTCCCGAAGCCACTCTGCTTCATCTGCAGCAGCATCCAATGCAAAGAATTCAGATTCCATGGAGGAGCGAGATAACATTGTCTGCTTCTTCGATTTCTACGATATAGCAGCTCCGTCCAAGGCGAATATGAATCCACCTGTAGAATACTCGCTCTCCACCTCTGAACACCAGCTAGCATCACTGAAGCCTTCCACTACTGACGGATCTCCGTTGTAGTATAGTGCAAATGTCTGAGTCTTTTTAAGATATCTCATAACACGCTTCACAGCATTCCAGTATTCAACGCCTGGGTTGCTAGTGAACCGACTCAGCATTCCCACCGCAAAAGCTATGTCAGGCCTTGTGGCAGTAGTAGCGTACTTCCGATGACGCTGGCGTACTCCAATTGCTTGACGCTTTCTCTCGAATTTGGCTCCAGCTTCTAATCACTCCGGTACGGTATATCAATTATAGGAAGATCTTGATACCCGTATCGAGTGAGCATTTTCTCAATGTAATGAGATTGTGACAATGCTATTCCCGTGCCTGTTCGGATGATCTTGAGCCCCAAGATAACATCGGCATCCCCCAAGTCCTTCATACTGAACTTGGTCGAAAGAAATTTCTTTGTCTCTGTGACACAGCTTAAATCCGTACCTAGGATTAGCATGTCGTCAACGTATAGACAAATGATAACTCCTCTTCCGTCAGTAAACTTAGTATAGACACACTTGTCTGTTTCACTGACCTTGTAGCTATTTGACCTTATCACTTTGTCAAACTTCTCATGCCACATTTTGGGAGCTTGTTTCAAACCATACAGAGACTTCATCAACTTGCAGACTTTGTCTTCCAGACCTCTGACGACAAAACCTTCTAGTTGTTGCATGTAGATCTCTTTTGTCAGCTCGCCATTAAGGAATGCCGTTTTCACATCCATCTGATGTATCACTAGTTTGTGTATTGCTGCTAGAGCAATTAACAATCTGATGGTTGTCATCCGAGCTACTGGAGCATAAGTATCAAAATAGTCGATCCCCTGTTTCTGAGCAAACCCTTTGGCCACTAGCCTGGCCTTGAATTTGTCGATGGTTCCATCTGCTTTCATTTTCTTCTTGAAGATCCATTTGCATCCGATGGGTCTTGCTCCTTCTGGCAGGTCAACTAACACCCATGTATTATTGGAGGTGATTGAGTCAATCTCATTGTCTATCGCCTCCTTCCAGAATACAACATCTCTGGTCTTCATCGCTTCATCATAGGTAAGCAGATCTGCTTCCACATGATAAGTGACGAAGTCATCTCCGAAGTCTTTCGGCCTCCTTACTCGCTTAGTTGATGGCTCAGCGAGTTCTGGTTCAACTGGTGTCTCTTCGACAATAGCTTCTTCTTGGACTACTGGTTCTTTAAGGACTTCTGTCTGCTTTGCACTCTCATCATTCTCCGAAAGATCCGCGAGAACAATATTTTTGTGCCTTGCAAACTTGTCTTCAAAATATTCAGCATCGCGAGATTCAATGATATGATTTGATTCTATATCAAGGAATCTCTGAGCATCACTCTTCTCGGCATAACCCAAGAAGATAGCCTTAGTGGTCCTAGTCCCCAGCTTCTGAATCTTCAGATCTGGGAGCTTCACGTAAGCCAGACACCCCCACACTCGAATGACATTCAAGTTAGGTCTGACTTTGAACCAGAGTTCATGAGGTGTTATGTCCGAAGTTGCATACAGTACTCTATTGAGAATGAAAGTAGCCGTTAATGCAGCTTCTCCCTAGAAGCTCTTTGGAAGACCCGCAGTCAACAGCATAGAGTTCATCATCTCTGTCAACGTTCTGTTCTTCCTTTCTGCTACTCCGTTGGATTGAGGAGAGTACGGAGCCGTCGTCTCATTTATGATTCCATGTTCTTTACAGAATGATGAGAAATCATGAGACCGATACTCCCCGCCTCGATCACTCCTTAGCCTTTTGAGTTGTTGTCCAGTTTGCCGTTCAGCCTCAGCCCTGAACTCCTTGAACTTCTCGAATGCTTCGTCTTTAGACTTGAGCAGGTAGACAAAAGCATACTTTGAGAAGTCATCGATGAAAGTAATAAAATACTTCATCCCGGCTTTTGTAGAGAATTGCTTGAAATCACAGATATCTGAGTGAACCAACTCCAGAAGATCTGTGCTTCGATGGACCCTGTGAAAGGGTTTCCTTGTGATCTTCGTCTGAGCACACACTTCACATTTCTCTACCTTACTCCCACACTTGGAGATAAGTCCTAGGCTAGACATCTTGTTAATCCTTTTACAATGAACATGTCCTAGCCTATTATGTCACAACTCAAAAGAATAGTTCAAAGTAGAAATAGCATTAATATCATTTTTCTGGGTTACAACAAGCTGAATTTTGTACATTCCTTCAGTCTGGAAAGCTTTTCCGAAGAATGTACCCTTCTTGGACATCACCATCTGGCCAGCATTGACGTCCATCCTCAAGCCTGCGTTACAAAGCAGGCTCCCAGAGATCAGGTTCTTAGCAATTGCAGGAACATGCTTCACTCCTTGAAGCGTCAGAGTGTTCCCCGATGTGAGTTTCAGCTCCACCGTCCCGATCCCCAGTACTTCAGCTTGTGCCTGGTTTGCCATTATGACTTTCTCGGAAGTTGGCTCATAGGAGTCGAACCATTCCTTGTCTGAGCAGACATGACATGTCGTACTAGTGTCTATCCACCAGTCCGAGTCGACCCCCACATTTGCAACCTGCGCTATCATTGCAACCAGATTAGTAACCAAAGAAACCTTACTAGGCTCACCTTTTTCTGGTTCCTTGCAGTCACTTTTGTAGTGGCCTTTCTTGCCACATTTGTAACAAGTCACATGGGACTTGGACTTCTGATTCTTGAATGAAGGACTCTTCACTTTCAGATTAGTGAAGTCCTTCTTCTTCTTGTGAGGAGAAGCCGCCTGCTTCCCCTTGTACTCTCTGGTTTGGACCAGATTTGCTTTCGCCAGTTGTTTGGACAGAGAATCCATCTTCTGTTGAGAGCGCATCTCGTCCTCAACATGGATCTCTTGCAGGAGATCTTCCATACATATGTCCAGCTTCTTGCGGTGCATCCTTGCATAAAAGTTGCTCCAACCCGCAGGAAGTTTAGAGACGATTCCTCCAACGACAAACTTGTCGACAAGAGGCATCTTCTCGTCATCCAACTTTTGGCGCAGCTTCAGAAACTCCTTTACTTGGGGCAGCATAGCCTTCTCATCTTCGAAGGTCCACTTGTGGTATCTTTCAACCAAGAAGATCTTGGACCGATTCTCGTCATCTTCGTACAATTTCCCCAAGGAGTCCCAAATCTCTTTGGCAGAATTCTTCTTGGAATAGGACTCTGCCAGAGAGTCTTCCATGCTATTGAGAATCAATAGTTTATAGATACTGTTTTCTTTAATCTATTTTGCCTGCTTGGACTTAGCAGCTGCAATAACTTCTGCGGTTCCGGTTGTTGGAACGATCGGTTCTTCCTCATTCAGCACGTGATCAACTTCCACGAGTTGAATGTTTAAGGTTACTTTCCGTTTCCAGATTTGGAAATGTTCGTCGTCGAATTTCTCCAACTTGTTAAAGTCGGTATTGACGAGCGATGCACGTGAGTTATCCATCTTTTCGATATAGCTTTGAGATTGTTAGTCCCTTGGCGAACAATCGATGGAAAACCACGAATTCAGAAACTATTGTAAAGACAATGTTTCCAGCAACAACACCTTAAAGAATGTGATGTTGTATTACGGGAATCTAAAAAGATTTCGTAATATCTCGAAGGCAACAGAACCGTATAACTTCTAAAGAGAAGCGACGGTATTCTCGAAGGCAACAAAGGAAGAAGAAAGCCTGCTGGGGTGAAAGATCACCGGCGCTCAAAGCTATATCCGCCTTACGGACAAGCCTCCAGGAACCAGCAAGTTTGAAGAGAACTTTAGAACGCTGGCCAAAAATGTCGACGACTCCTCGGAATAGCAGCAGCACTTCTTTCTTTCTGGAAATTCTCTGATTATTTTCTATCACCTTAGAGAGAGGAGATGCTTCTGATATTATAGGCACGAGATGGGCTTTTCAAATTCTGAACGCACGCCCTGGTTTAATGCCAGATCCGGATTTTCTGGATCTGAGCCATTTCCGGATCTGAGCCCACAAGACCCGCGGACGTTACATAATTTGAACGGCCCACTCGACCCGTACGCTCAGTACGCTCAGTACCCCCCGCAGGCCGCACAGAGGCTCGCGCACGAGCGCAACTAAAGCGCACAATGCGCCTAGCGATGAGCTGTCGTGCTAAGTGCAAAGTGCCATCAAAAAGCCCAAGCCCAAGCCCAAGCCCGAGCCCGAGCCCGAGTCCGAGCCCGAGCCCGAGCCCGAACCCGAGCCCGAGCCCGAGCCTGAGCCCGAGCCCGAGTCCGAGTCCGAGTCCGAGTCCGAGTCCGAGTCCGAGTCGCTAAGCCCCTTCGGGGCTTAGCTCCAATCTATTTTCATTTTGGCCAAAAGTTGGTTTCTTATTCTCACCTCTATGTAAAATCCCCCCACATGGCACCCTCCATTGGGCCTCAACCCATGTGCATCTCTCTATTCTTTCATAAGTAATATATAGAGATACATATTGGTGTGATTTTTCGATGTGGGACTATCTTTTAACAATAGAATGTTGTGAACACACACAACACATAGAATAAAACACCAACATATAATTATTATTAGTAGTAGTATTGTTTTATTTTTTTCGGCACATATGCCAATGGCGAGGAAGCAATCTTTGCAACACTTCTTTGAGAAGCGCAAGGAGAGGTACTGTTTCGCGAAACATGAATTGATAAAGACTTTCATGATATATTATTATTATGGAAAATGCTAAGTTTACTATCAAATTCTTACAACCTTTTTACAACCACTCTCTTCCACCCCTTACACATGGGTCCCACCGGATCCCATCACCATTGCTATGCCTACAACCAATGTTACAACTCCCTTACAACTTTGTCACGTGTCAGATTTCGATTGGAGGAGGGGGAGGGGATGAGAGTGATGATGGGATCCGGTGGGACCTATGTGTAAGAGGTGGAAGAGAGTGGTTATAAGAAGGTTGCTATTATTATTTTGGTTTGAGGATTACGCACGTTTCATTTGGCTCTTTCTGTTGATATTTTTTTACTAAAAATAGTCAGTACGCGATGACTAAGAAGGAAAGTTATTTTGTAAAATTGTAATTTAATTTGGTCAGCAGCCACTGACTCACCCACTGTGGTGGGGTCCGGCATTGCTAGTAGTTGGTCACACATTCTGGTCTAACTTGGTAAAACCTGACCGGACCATTAGTTTCCCACACCAGTGAACAACATCAACACTACGTTTGGGGGAAGGAGGGAAAACAGAGGGAGGGAAAAATTTGAGGGGAAAGTGGAGGGAAAATTAAAAACTAAGGGTCCGTTTGGATATGTTTTCTAAAATTTCTTTGTAAAAACAGTTTTCTGAAAATAAGTTATAAAGTTGTTTTTCGAGTATAAAAAATTTGAGTTTGCGTTTGGTTTCTTTCATCTGAAAATAATTTTAAAACACAAAAGTTAAAAATTGTGTTTGGTAATTTTTTTTTAAGTGGATCCAAGTTGTCTACTGCTCGTGTCCAATCGTGTCCAACTATTCTCCCAAACGTGTCCCAAAATACGACAGTGATTTTCTGTGTCCCGAGTCCATCCCTATCTCCCAAACGTGTCCCAAAATACGACAGTGATTCTCTGTGTCCCAAGTCCATCTCTGTCTCCTGAGTCCCATCTCCGTGTCCTGAAAAATACCCCATCCATCTCTGTGTCCACCTACCACCACTCTTCTCTTCACGGCTGACGAGTTTAACTCATCAATGGAGGAACCCATATGCCATCTCGAGCTGGTCCTCGACGAAGGGAAAGGAGCTCCTCGTCGAGCTGGTCGAGGACGGCGACCAGGTCGAGGATGATGAACTTCTTCTTCCTCCTCCTCGTCCTCTGAAGGAGAAGACAGAGGAGTGGAAGGAATAGAAGGGGCTCTGGAAGTCGAAGGCGAGGTCGATGGGAGGACGGCCGGGGCTCGTCGGAAGAGATGTGCCGCCGAGGAGGAAGATGGATCTGAAGAAGCTCCGCCGGAAAAAGCTGCACCACCGAGAAAGGAGGAGGTGGTGGAGAGAGGACCGGGAAAAAATATTTTTGGAGAAGAAGCTGCACCGCCGGAAGAAGCTGCACCGTCGATGAGAGGTGCTACTGATGGTGGTAGCCAAAAAATATTTTTGAAGAACAAATGATGAGGAGAGAGAAGAAGAGTGGTAGCCAAAACACTTTCGGAAAGCTACTTTTCCCTCCACTCCAAAACCAATGTTATAACGTTGGTTTTTTCTAAAAGCAATTTCTGAGTGTAGAAGTGGAACAGGTAACCAAACACTTTTTCCTTCGATTGTAACGTTTAAACTCAGAAAACTGAGTTTAAACTTACAACCAAACGGACCCTGTTGTTTGGAAATAAGGGAAATAAATAGGAGGAGGGGAATCTGAAGGGAAAATTTTGCACTACAAGAAATGGCACTTTTAGCAACACACTTTTGCGACATGTAGTCTTTTATGTCCCCAAAAGCTCCTTTTTATATGTATTGGCGACATGAATTTTAGCATGTCGCGAAATCTAGACGAATTTTTATGGAGGGAAGCCAAATTTGGGCGCCGCCAAAAAATCCATAGCTGTGGCGACATGCACATGTCGCAGAAAAGGTACTGCTTCTCTGCCGACATGAACCCATGTCGGAAAAACATTTATATTTTTTTTAATCAATAAAATTAGAAAAAGACCTCTCGTGTGCGTCGTCGACCTCTCGCACGGGCTTTCCCTCCTCCATCTCTGTCGGAAACTTCGAAGGAGAGGTTCCCTCCCCCATTAACCATGAGTTTCTTGCCATAATATTTTTTTAGTAGCTTAATTTTGTGAAGGTTGGGAATATTATTGGCTTTTATTGTATGGTATATCTAGGGACTTGATTGTCTCTTCTTCAAATTAGGGTTTGATTTTGTTTGGGTTTCTATCTCTCATATGATTTTGTTAGGGTTTGATTTGGGATAATATATTAGTTGACAAATTAGGTTTAGTTTTCAGATCCTCTATGATGTTATGACTTTTTATCATTATTTCTATAATTTATATTTTCTACATTTATCATGGTTACCAGTCACAACATTGTATTACTGTATTATTGGAGTGTCCATGTCCGATCATGTCTGATACCTTAGATTCATTAAAGATACTATATTTTTGGAGTATACGTGTCAGATAATGTATTCACTAAATAATTTGGATTGTACGTGTCCGATACTTAGTTAAGCAATGGCTACCGTTCACATACTCAGAGAATCGAAACAATATGTTTAGTTGTGGTGGATCTTAGAGAGTTCCTTACTTTACAAATATGTGATCAACAAATAAAATATCATTAAGATTTAACTATAGAGCATGTTATCCCTATTCTGAATTGAACTTTAACATCTAAAGACCTACCATTATATTTCATAATTCCTCTCCTTTTGGACAATAACAGAGCAACTACAATCATTAATGTTAAAGGGCATTTGGAGTTTTAGATGGCAAAAGTTCCATCTAAAGACCTACCTATTGATGCATTCCAAAAAGACAAAAGCACTGGAATTATTCCAATTATCGTTGAAGACACTAATGTTCAATATCATAGGAATGGTGTTGATTTTGAGATAATTCCAAGTGATATGGTTTTACGTCTCAACAGTAATGAATGTGAAAGTGAAACAATGGCACACAATAGAGAGGATGATGAGGATGACGAAGAAATGCTTTATGATTCTGATATTGATCCTGATATAGAATTTGATGTGTAGGTAGGTCTTCTTTCTTGTTACAGTCATTTAGGCTACTATTGAAGTACTGTTTACTTATTCATTAAATGTTTATTAATTTTAATTTTGCAGAATTTATTTGCTTATCTGGATTTTTGGTTCGATTAAGCAAATAAATTCTTGTCTCAACGGTAATGAGTGCCAAATGCACCATCACAGATCAAACCATTATTTATAACAAATTTCACATCAACTCATTTCACAGATCAAACAATATATAATGACATGAAAACTTGATAACAGATCAAACCATTATGACTTCAATCCTCGAGTCGGCTCCATTCTTTGATAGTAAAAGAAATATAAGTGACAGAGATGATAATGAGTATCGACCAGACGATTGTGATGATTTGCTTAGTTCGTCTAGCAGCGATGACGAGAACAATGGGCCTTCTAATCCTCAAATGAAAAAGGTAATAAATAAGATATGCTTCTCAAAAGATATATTGTATTTAAATTATGTTCCTAACAATGCCTTAATACCTATGTATTTTGTATTTTTAGGTCGTATACAATGGTCCCACTCGTAAATCATCCCGCCTTGTTTCTACACCTGAAGATAACATGACTGAGGTGTCCAATAACCTTCAATTGCATGTGCCCAGTCCTATGGAGTCACTAGCCAGTGGTACAGGTAACTTAATATTATCCTTACTGTGTCATGTCTAATATGCCATAATCCAACTTTCAGTTTAGAACTGCAATCTAGAGGTTGTCATATAACTGTGGCTTTGAATGGTCTAATGCAACTTTTGCTTCTACTTCTCGTGTCATGCATTGGTATCAAATTATCAGATTTGTTGAATGGTCTAATGCAGCTTTTGCATCTACTGTTGTTAATGTATCCATTAGTCTGTAGGAATCTGAATGCAATGTCAACTATTACCTTCAGATATGGCAGATCACTCCCACATTTTCAAAACCTATCATGATCACCCCAAGCCATGTAAAGTTGTAAGTCTTAGCTTTTGAACTTTTCCCACTGAATGCAAATTGCACTTCCTGCTATTTGCCTGATAGATCAAAGGAGATTTGAAAAGCAGTAGCAGAACAGAGCAGTAGCAGATTAGAAATTGCATTAGACACTGAACTAACTAGGTTCAGGTATCTACAAAATTTCATTAGACACTGAACTAACTAGGTTCATGCACTTTTGTACCATCAGAACAACATAGTTCATGTTTCTAAATAAGAAATTAAAATGTATACAGTATGCATCTCTACATAATGGCCTCAACCTATAATATCTGCAAAGCTAAGAGGCCTTTGGAGGAAAAGGAAAATATAGTTTGATTATATGGCATAATCATTTTTGGCTGGATTGGTAAATAATTATACATACCATGAAAGGATGTCTTAGTTTTGAAGAACACAATAAAGTTACTGTCAAGCAGGTTAAACTCAAAATATCATATCCTTATTCTAATATGATATCAGTATCAAGTATCAGTATCGAATATTATACAATGTTCTTTTTTGATAATCATGGTGGCAGCCCGAACATGAGGCCATATTCAGTTTGGACGACAAGCTCATTGTTATTGCTGAGGACTAGATTCTACGCTAAATTTTGATCTATGAGAAATTGGATCGTGAGGAAGATCAATATGCTACATTGTATTGTTATCAACACATTATAACCATTACCTTGGTTGAACTTGTATAATATAAATTCACAACATTCGTGCATCTTAATATTATGGTTTATTTACAACTGAATACCTGAAGCATCACTTTTTTGTCATGGAATTATTATTTAGCTTCATGATGCATGAAAATGCGCTCATTAAGATGGGTTTCTGTAGCTTCCATTTCTTCTTTACTGTAGCCTTGGACTCTGTAGCTTTTATTTCTTCTTTAACACCCCTTTTCATATGGTAGCCTGGGTTACAAACAATTTCTATCGCTTTGACTAATTTTCTTGGATTAACAGCTTGCATGGTGATGAGATGTAATTTTCTATCCGGTGTTGCACCATTTACTATTATCTGCATAATATTATCATTCTCAAGATTATCCTATTGCAGTCTTTACATCACACTAATACCTTTTTTCTAAATTTTTGCTTTCCACGTTTTATTTATATTCTTTTTTTAAAAACACAGTTCTTGTGTATATTATTAGTAGCAACTGAAAACGTTACTGTAATATATTTCTCCATATTGTTGCTATTTCTGGTATTTGCAACTTTGAAGGTGTTTAGCCTAGTCTATAGTGCTGAGGAATAAACTTTGCATTTTCGATGGAAAGCATATCTTGAATGCACTCAAGCATTCAAGCTATGGATTGCTAGAAGTTGTCATTCTATTTGTGCCTTTGAAGGTGTTTAGCCTAGTCTATAGTGCCGAGGAATAAACTTTGCATTCAAGCTATGGATTGTTGGAAGTTGTCATACTACTTGCGACTTTGAAGGAGTTTAGCCTCATCTATAGTGCCGAGGAATAAATTTTATGTTTTCAATGGAAAGCATAGCTTGATATCATAAAATTTTATTTGTGGTTGTGGTGTGAATCATAATTGTTTAGGTCCCATTTTCAGCTTAGAGTGTGAAAAGTGTGATGTGGTTTTATATTTACTAAATATGTTGCTACTCCCTTTTCTCCTCAGGGCATGGTGGAAATGACGTGTTATATGGTTATATTCATTCTCTTGATTATGCTGTTGACGACTTGGTACATATCTTGACTAAATTGTTATATCAAATTAAAAAATAGTTGAAATGATGAATTTTTTATGATGGCTGGTTGTAGTATTTACAGAAATCTTATTTGGAGAAGGTGTTGTCCGATAAGCCTGGGATGCCATGCTTTCTCTTTAGAAATTCTACTGGTGGAGTTATAGTTCTTAAGGTAAGCTATTTTGCAGACATCTTAGGGCTGATTGGACTTGATAATATATAAAATTATTTTCACAGACCCTATCTACATATAGGCTTGATTGGACTTAATATTATTGGCAGTTTGTATCCAAGGAAGGTGACATTGTAATGCTAGGAACTAAGGTTGCTATAATGTCAAAGTCTGCTTCAACTGATACTCATGTTGCTCCATCTGAGGAGAAGTCAGTTAAAGATGCTCCTCAGCCACCTCCACCTATTAAAAAAGAAGAGGATAAACCAAAGGCTAAGGTAGAAGTGGCTATCAAGGAGATGCCGAAAGCATCTTCTCCTGCCCCTTCTAAGATTGCTGCTTCTAAACCTCAGCTTCCTCCGAAAGAGAGGGAAAGACGAGTAAGTATAATAATAATTTTCATTTATACACTATTTGTTTTCATGCTAAAAACATTGGTGTTTGAGAATGTTTTCCTTTGCTTTCTATACCTTAATGTGTCATAGAGAGTTACCGTTTTACCTCTTCGTCTAGCACATGGCCTTGCATATCGAAACGTGGGCATGTATACTGCAGCTATAATGGTATGAACCTTGTTAGAAACGTGGGTCTTGTCAAGAATCTATTAGCAAATTTCAGATTAGTTTCTATTCTAAGCTCAAATAGAAGTTCAATTACGTATATTTTTCCATTTTTCGTTCAAGCAAGCTCAGTCTATTCAGTTGCTTGAACCTTGTTAGAAATTTATAAACATATATAGACACAGTGGAAAAGAGAACCAATGTGTCTTATTTTTGCTGCTTAACGAATTTAAATGAGTTATGAATTGTTCAAAGTTGAAGGTGTTTCTTATGCGTATCTGACCTGGAGGTATATGTGCTTCTTGCTCAAAGTTGAAATTGTTTCTACTTTTTATTTTGATTGTAGGCAGAACTTGTTCCTTTTTTGTATTTTTGTTTATTTTGTATTATCAATGCATAGTGGGTAAGAACTCCAAATTTACTAGCAGCAAGTTACTTGTTTGTATTTTGCTTCCTTTTTTATAAGAGTCCTTATTGTGCAATTTGTTATTAGAAGTAGGAGACCTGCTAAAGGTGGTGGAATATGCATGTTCATGTTCCAAATGACACTGATTTTTGTTTGCATGTGCCTCTTTCAACTATGAAGTTATTTTTATGTTCTTGTTGTTCAGTGTGATGAGTTAATCTTCTGCTAAAAGACTAATGCAATTTTTTTTTTAAATTGTTGCAAATGTTTCCCTTCCTTGGAAAGAAGGGAGACATTATTAGTTATATATATTTTTTGAAGAAATTCATTTTTCTCCTAAAAACTTCTGGAAGAGTTAATGTTTTTTTCTTACGTCAATTTCTGTAGATTCTCTCTTGTTCGATGATTGAAGATGATGTCCCTAAATGAGAAATACCTTTCAAGGTAGTTATGGGTGCAGAATCGGTATCAGATCATTCCTATGAGTATCAGGATCGACGGTATCGACAGTATCCACATGGTATGTTTAATTTTATGCTCATTCATATATGGAATTAATAGTTGTTGAATGAGTATCAGGCGTCGGTGGAATTAATAGTCATGTTCTATTTCTTTCTTCTCTTTGGCAACTGGCAGCCAGTGTGTAGTTTTTTTTTTTTTTTACTTAAAGGCTTAATTTCAAAAGAAACAGAAAGAATCAGAGTACTAATAGAAACTCATTATTCTTTTTCTTTAAATTGCAGTGTTCTGGATTCATAAATATTTTCTACAAGTCATGCAGGCAGGCACTATGAACTTCAACACATTCTCTACAATTAAAGGTTCTTAATATGCCAAATTCTATTAAATTGAACTAATTTCTTTTCTTAACTTTGCTATACAAGTTCCTTTCTCAACATGGCATGTCTTGGTATACATCAATTTTGCTTTGTTTTCCTGTTATTTGTTACTAAATTCATGCCCGTGTGTACAACCCATCTAAATATGTTAAACTGTTACCTGATACTTAAAAACTGCATCTTTGAATAGTTAAATAATTCTTCGACTTTTAATAGGTCCTTGTCTCATATTTGGGTTTCTTCATCAATGTTATTTGATACTTGGCTTTAAGTTTTTTTTTACTTCATAAGTGTTAACTGATACTTGGTTTCTCCATTACACCAAACTTGAAATTCTTAATTCATTTCATTTGTCATTAACAAAAGGTGTGCATTGCAATTGGTTATACTAGCTAAGAAAAATGGATTGGAAAAGGAATTGTTAGACAGCTTAGTGTAAATGTTGCTCTAGTGCTTCACATAGTTTCCTTAACTGTACAACATATGTTGCATCTATTATATGTTACTGTTCTTGCAATGTTTTTCTTTCTTTCTTTTTTTCAATCTTACCTTCCTTTTTAAGTACATGTTCATGTTGCAATTCATTGGATAAACCTGACATTGTGGCAAGGATCCGTAAAGATCATTGTCATCCAGTTGTCTGAGTTGATGCTGACATTGTGGCAAGGATCCGTAAAGATCATTATTCTTTTGACATTGTGGCAACCCTTACTTGTGTGAGGGTTGGGTGAAATCCAATTTTGCCTCAAAGCCATCCACAGGCAGGCACAAGATAGAGAAAATAAAAACTTTTTGAGCATTTGACATGGCTCTAATACCTGGAGGCCTTCATTCATGAATTTTGCAACCAGTATTAGTCCGGACACTATCTTGGTCTACTTCCTCAGGAGGGTAGATATTCCTCAGGATGTTTAATACAGAAGGGCAAGGAACTTTTATGATCACCTCATTTCCTCAGGATGTTTAATACCTGGAGGCCTTCATTCATGAATTTGTTTTGGAAAAAAAATAGAACACATCAATATAAGTATGCAAAAGTATATTGTATATATCAAAAGAACAATATAACCAGCCTCTTTTGGGTGTTGAAGCATGGTGATCCCTGCCTGATCCTTCACCAAGCTTCGCAAATTGGACTACTTAGTTACATTAATGAAACCTGTATTGTGTGATCCATATTGAAACATGGTGCATATTCCAAGGAATTGTATGTATAATTGTCAACATCAGCCAAATTTTGGCAAAGAAGCATGTAGAGACACATTGACAAAAGCTAAGAACTGCAATTTTGGCAAAGAAACATGTGTGATCTATGTTAAAATTACTTTCTTTTGGTATATATATATATATATATATATATATATATATATATATATATATTGTTTTACTTACATTTTTTGTTTTTTGTTTTGTTTGCAGGATCAAATAGACACATTGACAAAAGCAAATTTTGGGGGAAGGCATTCATATCATGAGATCTATTGTAGCTAGGCTATTTTTTTGGGAAGTCAATCAAATATTCATGTGTTATGTCTACATTATAATTGTCTAATTTGAATGCAGTACGTTTGTGAAATATATTTTTTCTACAATATGGGCACTTGAAGTTGTTAAAATATTGCATTATGGATTATTTTGTAAAGAGATGTTTAAAGACATTATATTAGATTCATGTTTTGTTCACGTAACTTGTTGCTCTTTGTTCTCAAGTTCTTTGAATAATTTTTTAATGTTTTAAAGTTATTTTCAAAACAATTTCTTTAAATTTATCTTGAAAAATATAAGCAAAAATAAAATTTAATGTAAAAAAAATATGAATTAGCTTTTGTGAAAACAAAATGTACAGCAAAAAGCGTATTTATATTTGGCTACATTAGCTTTTGCGACATCAAATTGTGTAGCCAGAAGTGTATTTATATTTGGCTACATTAGCTTTCGCGACATCAAATTGTGTAGTAAAAAGTATTTTCTATAATAAGTAAAATAAATAAATTAGGCTTTTGGCGACATGTGTCATGTTGCCAATGTATGACCTTTCTGCGACACACAAGGCACATGTCGCCAAATGATTTTTTATAATCTGAAATATGTTATGTCGCCAAAAGGTACTACATTCTGCGGCATGTTGATTTCATGTCGCCAAAGACTTTTCCAGACAAGGCTACCGCGACATACGTGCGACATAGCCAAATATGTCGCAGAAAACCCTTTGGCGACATAAATATAACGTTTCGCAACATATTGCTTATGTTGCTGAAAATGCATTTTTTTTTGTAGTGTTGGTAGGCCCCACCAAAAAACTTTCCTCCCAAAACCGGGAGGAAAATGTACGTGCTTGAGGGAATTGGGTAATATTTACCCAATTACCCCTCAATCAATTCTCTTTCTTTTTCTAGGTTGTTCGTTCATATTCTTTTTTTTTATTTTTTTCTTCGGGTAGTATATATATTTCTCTCCTATCAGCTTACATATCACAAAAATATTATCGGTTGTGATTGCTACATATCAGGTAATCAAACTATCTTATCCCTTTTATTTTGTTCTATTTTTAAATTTTGTTGATTTTAAATTTTGTTCAAATATGTAACGTCAATTTATGTACATGAAGTTTCTGTGTAGTTTGTTTAAACAAATATTTAACAAACTATCTTATCACAAGATTAAACAAATATGTCTCTATAAAATATGGGAGTTTCTGTGTAGTTTGTTATAGATATACATGAAGTTTAAATTTACGTATGTTAATTCTGTGTAGTTTGTTAAATTTTTAAATCTTATACGTGAGAGATGTCTTATACGTGAAGTTTAAATTTTTAAATCTACTGTATTATATATCTCTAACAATAAAAACATAATATAAACCAAAAAGTCAATTTTTAAATCTTAAGCAAATATTGATTTTGTCTACAACTCACGTATAAGACATCTCAAAAATAAATAAATAAATAAATATCGTAGAAGTTTAATTGCTATAAATTTTATTATTTTAAAGATAATATTTTATTATTTAAATCTTAATTCAAATATAAGATTTTGTATTTTGATTTATTTATTAGTTAAATTTTTTACATTACTGTATTATCTCTAATAATAAAAATATAAATATAAACATATATAGCTAATCTTAAAAAATTCTAGTTAATCTACAACTCACGTATATAGTTAATCTTAAAAAATCTACAACTCACATGTATAGTTAATCTACAACTCACGTACATATAGTTAATCTTAAAAAAATCTACAACTCACGTATATAGTTAATCTTAAAAAAATCATAAACGTGAGTTGTAGACACCTCATAAATATATATTTATGATTTTTGAGATATCTCTAGCAAAAGAAAATCATAAATATAAGATTTTTTTTTATGAGGTGTCTTATAGATTTATTTATTTGTTAACTTCATATATATTACTGGATTAGTTAATCTACAACTCACGTTATGAGACACCTCATAAATAAAACTTACGGATGAGTTTAACTCCTATCAATTGATTATTTTAAAAATCATGAAAAAGTTAAGGACAAATCAGTAATTTTATCTATCTTCCACAAACAAACAAAAGTTAATTTTTTTACTTTTCCTCTCCTTATTTTTTCGGTCATCCAAACAAGAAGAGGTAAAGTTAACTTTCCTCTCCCTCAATTTTCCTTCCTCTCAAATTTTCCTCTCCCTCCCCTCCTATGTTCCCAAACATAGTGCAAGTGTAAGAGTGAAGTCTTACACTACGTTTGGGAAGGAGGGGAAATAGAGGGAGGGGAAAATTTGAGGGGAAAGTGGAGGGAAAATTAAAAACTAAGTTGTTTGGAAAGGGGGGAAAGAAATAGGAGGAGGGCAATCTGAAGGGAAAATTTTGGTAGGCCCCACCAAAAAACTTTTCTCCCAAAACCGGAAGGAAAATGTACGTGCTTGAGGGAATTGGGTAATATTTACCCAATTACCCCTCAATCAATTCTCTTTCTTTTTCTAGGTTGTCCGTTCATATTCTTTTTTTTATTTCTTTCTTCGGGTAGTATATATATTTCTCTCCTATCAGCTTACATATCACAAAAATATTATCGGTTGTGATTGCTACATATCAGGTAATCAAACTATCTTATCCCTTTTATTTTGTTCTATTTTTAAATCTTGTTGATTTTAAATTTTGTTCAAATATGTAACGTCAATTTATGTATATGAAGTTTCTGTGTAGTTTGTTTAAACAAATATTTAACAAACTATCTTATCACAAGATTAAACAAATATGTCTCTATAAAATATGGGAGTTTTTGTGTAGTTTGTTATAGATATACATGAAGTTTAAATTTACGTATGTTAATTCTGTGTAGTTTGTTAAATTTTTAAATCTTATACGTGAGAGATGTCTTATACGTGAAGTTTAAATTTTTAAATCTACTGTATTATCTCTAACAATAAAAACATAATATAAACCAAAAAAAGTCAATTTTTAAATCTTAAGCAAATATTGATTTTGTTTACAACTCACGTATAAGACATCTCAAAAATAAATAAATAAATAAATATCGTAGGAGTTTAATTGCTATAAATTTTATTATTTTAAAGATAATATTTTATTATTTAAATCTTAATTCAAATATAAGATTTTGTATTTTGATTTATTTATTAGTTAAATTTTTTACATTACTGTATTATCTCTAATAATAAAAATATAAATATAAACATATATAGCTAATCTTAAAAAATTTTAGTTAATCTACAACTCACGTATATAGTTAATCTTAAAAAAATCTACAACTCACATGTATAGTTAATCTACAACTCACGTACATATAGTTAATCTTAAAAAAATCTACAACTCACGTATATAGTTAATCTTAAAAAAATCATAAACGTGAGTTGTAGACACCTCATAAATATATATTTATAATTTTTGAGATATGTCACGCCCCAGAACCAGAACACTGGAGAGCGGGGGCAGACATAGCCAGCTACGTATAATAAAATGGAATCCACCTCAATATACGGTCACGGCTGTCTAGATATATGAGGGTTTATCTACAATCCATCAGTCTCTTAAGGTCAATAACAAGCATAGTGTCTCAATCACAAGCAAGTAAGTAAATGTTACAAGATGTAAGACCACCAAATATATAATTGTAAGGCGTCCCAAACATTACATATCCAGATGATCATGAAGCTAGTCGTACAAAATTTGAGGACTAGCAAGAGTTAAGTCATACATGATCAACCTCGAGTTGCCAATCATAATTACAGCCCATAGGCAGACAGAAGGTAAAGTGTATCGAGCTAACAAGTGCTCGTCGGCTAAATGCCTCAAAAGAATAATGTACAATTGTAGTGGGAGAACAAAAAAGAAACCCACACGTTGCCCTGGTTACGCCTGGCGGTCACCATCGGGCTGGAAAGCAGGTAGATCCTTTGCTGCCGCTCCGGTATCTGGCCATACAAAACCAGCTGGGTCAGACCCCAGAACGAGCAAGTGCCACAAAGGAGGCTTCACTTAGGAACTAAAACCAACAATTAGCACAATAATAGTAAGGTAATAAAGACAGAAATTAAGGAAAGACATAACAGGTGATATATGACGAGATAACCATGGGACTATTCAGATAACCAGGTTACAACCCGTAAACCAAACAAGGACCGGGGTTGTAACCCTTCGCCTGAACGGAACTTGGATTCTCCCACCATTTATCGCCAAAATAATATAAGAAATCTGGCCATGTAAATAATCATGATATTGAAGTGAGGTAAAGCATGTCGAGCCTATCATGGGGTACAACAAGATAATAAACGAAGAGAGAACACAGAACTGTTCCGGGAGCCAGGTTACAACCCGTAAACCAAACAAGGACCGGGGTCGTAACCCTTCGCCTGAACGGAACTGGTCCCCTGATCTTTATTGTTTAAGGCAAGCACAAGTAATCATGTTATGTCAGAATTTGTACGGGATCAGGACGAGACAAAGCTGGACTAGACTCCATCCAATCAATCATGGCCAAGCAAAGAGTACGGCTTGATACTTTAACTAGGGTTATCACAGGCCTAGTTACTAGCAAGATGCAATGAGAATTCCAAGTCCGGTTACCTGTTTGTTACTACCTGAGTGATCCCAGCAAGAAAAGGAAAAGATAGCATGATATAGAAGACACACTGTAGTAAGATACATGTGTCCTAAGGTACCACACTCGACGGCGGGCTGGAAGTGCGCTCATCTCGACTGATAGCAACAAATCCCATGTATATATGTATATAAGGCCGGGACCAAAGGGGCAACAGATAACTGGGAAATTCTCCATGAACTATTTGATCAATCTAGTCATTAACCTAGCCAGATTCAGTATGAATCCCTGACCGTGGTACTCAGGGATCATGCCCTAGACATGATGCAAGACACAACCGGACTAGTAGTTTATACAAGCACAATCATCTACGGTGTCCAGGCCAATGAATTGATTTGTCAAGAGTGCGCCACGACGGGCCACTATCATTATCATTATTACTTATCAAGAGTGCGCCACGACGGGCCACTATCAAGCATTGTCAGGGTACTTGTCAAGAGTGCACCACTACGGGTCACTGTCGTGTCATGTATAGCAGGTCAAGTTATCAGGTTAAGTTACCATGTCAGGAGTGCACCACGGCAGGCCACTATTAAGCATGTCAGTTCTCACACTATGCCAGGTACAATTGTCATTTCAATCATGTCAATCAAATCGAGATTATCAAGTTCGGGACAAAAGGCGTAAGGATATAAAATGGGTGTAAAAATATACAATAGGGTAAGGTGTATGCTATAGGAACTCAAGTTACATAGGGCGTTGCAAGTACGAGTTAATAACGACCATTAAATAATAAAATACAAGCCAAGAAAAGAGCCATACGGCTCGAGCATAGGCGACCAGGAATGATCTCATGCGGCTGGGATGAGAATAGCCCATGCGGCTGGATAGGGTCAGGCACATGCGGCTAAGGGAGTCAGGTTTATGCGGCTGGAGAAGACTGGGCCTTATGCGGCCAGAAAGTAACCAGGTCTCATGCGGCCAGGGAAAGGGGGCGCATGCGGCTGAGGGAGGGAATGGGCTTCATGCGACCAAGAGGGCTGAGTACTATGCGACTGGATGCCAGTGGAGTTTCATGCGGCTCGATGTGGTGGGCACATATGCGGCTGAGTGATGAGAGGCATCCATGCGGCGGGCAGAAGCGGGGTTCCATGCGGCCAAGAAAGGGGAGGCGCATGCGGCTGCGGAAGGCGGGCACTATGCGGCTACATAAGCAAGGTATGCATGCGGCTAGGTGGTTGAGCCTCATGCGGTCAAGTAGGAAGCAGGTCTATGCGGCTAGCGGGACCAGAAGGCACATGCGGCTCGGGGAAGAAGTTCTCATGCGGCCAGCGGGAAGCAAGACCTATGCGGCTCAAGAGGAGCGGAGTATTATGCGGCTAGATGAGTTCGGCCCTCATGCGGCTCAAAGTACTTCCAGCCATGCGGCTGAAGAGAACACTTGCCGCATAAAATATTCATGCGGTCAAGTCAAGCACGGTTTATCTTCTCCAAAATTCTGAGAAGAAGAACACCATGAGAGCCAACTTCTCAAGCTTCATAACTCCATCATCCAGAGCCCAAATCCGAACTTCCATAGGTCAAAATAGGGTAGAACGAAATACTCTACAACATGGAACCATCAAAACTCGAAAATAACAAGATTAAATAGATCAAAACCCAAAAAATCCAAAAATAACATAAACTTAGATCTACAAGAATCTAGCCATAGAAATTGAAAATGCCAAGTACTAAAGAGTGTTAGAATGCTGCAAAGAAGAGAATGGAACAAATAAAATTTGGGTTCCTCCATGAAGCAAGATGCACTTGCCTAGACCTTCCTGGTAGGTGAGGAAGTTAATGGAGGAAGAAGAAAAGTAATGAGGAGAGAGAAGGAAGTTGTGTTAAATAAATGGGGATGGTGGTGGTAGGTAGGGGTTCACCTTGGTTCATGATGAACCAAGTAAACCAAGCCAAGCCGAACCAATCCTATCCAATTAAAACCAAGCTCCACTAATCAGAATTAATCCATGAACGATAAATGACAATTAAACCACAATGCTAAATATGAAAATAAACCACAACTAACTAATTAAAGAAAATAAGAAATACGGGTCAGAAATACGAACACGTATAAAATACGTATCACGAAGTTCGGGACACTACAAGATATCTCTAGCAAAAGAAAATCATAAATATAAGATTTTTTTTTTTTTTGTTTCTGAGGTGTCTTATAGATTTATTTATTAGTTAACTTTATATATATATTACTGGATTAGTTAATCTACAACTCACGTTATAAGACACCTCATAAATAAAACTTACGGATGAGTTTAACTCCTATCAATTGATTATTTTAAAAATCATAAAAAAGTTAAGGACAAATCAGTAATTTTATCTATCTTCTACAAACAAACAAAAGTTAATTTTTTTACTTTTCCTTTCCTCATTTTTTCGGTCATCCAAACAAGAAGAGGTAAAGTTAACTTTCCTCTCCCTCAATTTTCCTTCCTTTCAAATTTTTCTCTCCCTCCTCTCCTATGTTCCCAAACATAGTGTTAAAGAAGCATGTGGTTTCTGTTACCTCGGTTACATCGGGATCATGGACAAAGTTATAGCATGGCTTCGAAAGGAAAATTATCCCCACCTAAACTTTTGGAAAAAATATATACCAATGTTTTCTTTTTTTTCTTTCTCGTTTAATTTTGAAAATTCAAACAATGTACTCCAAAATTTTAGAATTTTTTTGTTATTTTAAGATAAAACGCTATGCAACGTAATATGATTTACTATAATTTGCTTATACAGTTATACTATATCTATATAGTAAATAAAAATATTTTCTTCCAAAATGATAAAGACAAAGAATGATCATAAATAATACATAAGCATATCCAATAATTTAGAGCTCCATCTATTTGTACTTAATTAACTCTTTCTCCCTCCCTATTTAATTATTATGTTAATTATTGAGAAAATTTGACTGGCACCCCACTTTTTTATCCTAATTTAAGGTGCACCCAACACATTACAACAATGTAAGGTATCCCCCCACTTTTGACGGAAATCGTCTTCCACTGACGGTCAACTGGTTTGACCAATTTTTTTTGACGAAATTGTCCTTTGTCTTCTTTTCTTTCCTCTGTCCCGAGCCCAAACCCCCCTCCCCCGCCGCGCCCCATCTCCCCCCCTCCCCCGCCCGCTGGCTGGCCGTCTCCCGGCCCCTCCTCCTCGCCGGCGGTCGGAGGGGGCAGCAAAAACTCTGCTCCCCACCACCTTCCGCCCTCTCCTCCTCGCCGGCGGTCGGGAGGGAGGCAGCCAAACCCCCACCTCCCCACCATCTCCCATCCCCTCCACCCCTCCGCGACCCCCGCCCCTCCTCACCTTGTCCTCCCCGTCGATGCTGTGCGTCGATGTTGTTGCTGCTGGAGCGGGGGACGCAGAGGGGGGCACAGAGGGCAGGGGTCGCGGAGGGGCGGCGCTGCGGAAGCGAGGGTTACGAAGGGGGGCGCTGCGGGTGGTGGTGGTCGTGGTGGTGAAGGTGAAGGTGAAGGTGGTGGTAAAGGTGGTGGTGATGATGGTGGTAGTGGTGGTGGTGGTGATGGGGAGGAGAGAGGAGGGAGCAGAGAAAATTCGACGGCGGGGAGGTGTGCAGCCAAGGAGGAAAGGGGGGGACACGGAGAAAAAGATAAGGGTATTTTCATTAAAAAATATTTGGCAAACCTGTTGACCGTTATGTTGGATTATTCAATAATATGGGGCCACATACGTAAAATTAATTGTGTTGGGCTATCTAAATAATAAAGCCAAATTAAAGTGGTCTATTTAGAAAATTGGCTTAAGGGTATAATTGTCAGGGAAATAATGTGTAGATATCGGAGATAAATCTAATTTGATGAGGGGCCAAATTAGAAATATCAAAACATATAAATATATGTATTCATTAGGGTTATGGTCCCCAACTTATACGGCCACCAAAAGAGAGGTTTTCTCTTTTTCTCTTCTGCTTCCCCATCAACAGAAAGAGAGAGACAAAGGATTCAAATTTTTCTTTGTCATTAAGGGTCGTAGCTAGTTGGAAGATCGAACCTCATAAAAGGACGATTGCTTCAAGATCCATCAAGCTAGCAATGGATTCAGGTACGCTTCCGCAATTTAATTTATGTTCTTCATCTCATGAATCGACATGGTACAATAAATTTCTAACAAGTGGTATGAGAGCCTTATGTTTGATTTATGAGGTCAAAGTTTTAGATCAATTTTTTGTTGTTGTTTGTAACCCTAGATCGTTCAATATAATTTAATTTATTATTCAGATTGTTCGATCAAAGTTTATATATACTATTAGAAAATCGGTATTAAATTGTTTGACTTTGGTTTTTCTTTATAATTATGTGAACTTCTGTCGATATTGAAAGTTCATCTGTCTATATGCATATGGCCATTGGCCATGATAAAGAATTACTGCTTTGTTGCATCACTTCATTGAATTTGTTTCCTTCAACTATCAATAATTTTTTTTTTTGGTTCATGCCCTTTGTGGAATGATTCAATTTAATATAAATTTAATTTATATTGGTTTATGGCGTGAAGTTATATGCACAGACCTTTGAGAAGTGGGTATTAAGAGAATAATATTTAATTATTCCATAGTGGGACATTTCCATTCATTTTCTTAAGCATGGAATATAGTTGATCAAACTATAGTTGATATAGTTGAGGATCCATGGACAAAAGGCATATTCTGAAGCAGGAATAATAGTTGTTAAATCTATCGGCTCGATAAGAACAGATATATTATCCATAGCCTAAATCCGGTTTAGCTTTGTTCACCTGATACAATTTGGTTTTTCTTTTTGTAAAATAAACAAAGGTTGTGGTAATATATATATATATATATATATATGTATTTTTTTTGGATTCAGATGGATGGCTTCTACATCCCAACTATATCGGTTTTAGATTTTTGGTACACATCAAGTCAAATTGCAAAATTTTAGAATTTTAATTTGCAACAAGATATGGATTTAATGTTGGAGATATCTTGTTTATGTATTAATGTGTGCTGACATGAATGTCTATAATATGTCGTATTTATTAATATGGTCGATTTTGGTTATGATTAAAGGACATATGTTTGGCATATTTACAGAATTTGGTCAACAGAAAAATTTGAATTTTGTGTTAAGTAGATTATTTTATTTGAAGTAATCCTTATGAATTATTTAATAGTATCTGTTGATGCATATATTTATTAGAATCTAATCGGTTGATTATTGATTATCTAATTTAAAATATGCATGTACATAAGAATTTATAATTTTTTAATTTAAATGAGCATAAGGATTTGACATGATTCAGTTTTGTAAAATTTAGTCAACATTTAAATTTTGGTACCTTTTATGACTAGCAATAGTTGTCTAATATTCTAAGTTGACCCATTGAAACAAGATGTCGCCAAAGTGACCTCTCCTGCGTAGATAGTCTATTAGGGATGTCGGATGTTTGTGTGTGTATATTTATGCGGGTATTAGTCGGCCCAAAGGAAGGCTAATACTTGGCCGAATTGCACACATACTTGTGGTGATAAATGTGTGACAATTGTAAGGTTTACATGTGAATAATAACACGATCCAAAGATAGATAGGCTTATTATTTGACATGACTTATTGTCAACATTTGATCATTGCACCAAGAGTACCACTTGCAGTTAATATCAATGTCCAAAGACTTGATATTAATGATGTACTAGGTATCTTGAGATGGGGTTCACCATTATTTGAATTTGTTTGACTATATTTTACTCTTTGGTTATTAATTAGAGCTTGTTTGTCTATTTATTTTGGTTCTCTTTACAGTTAATGTTGCTACAATATCTGCCAATAAGAATTTAATTTTCATGTTTAATGGGATAAACTTTAACGGCAAAAAAGAAAATAAATACAGAAGCTGCTAAGGGTCCAGCTCAAAAGAAACAACAATATAAAACTAATAGTTATTTCTTTTGTGACAAGCCATGACACATAAAAAAGAAATGTATAAAGTACCACGCATGGCGTATAAAGAAAAGTATATTTCCAAATTTGGTCTGTTCTGAGGTTAATTTAGATTTAGTACCTAAAAATACGTGGTGGTTAGATTTTGGTGCTACTACCCACATTAGTGTTTATAGACAAGGTTGTCTGAGCTACCGAAGCCAATTGATAGTGAAAGATACAACTACGTGGGTGACGGCAAATCGGTAGAAGTGAAAACAATATGACATTTTAGGTTACTTTTAGGAACCGATTATTATCTGGATTTGATAGACACTTTTATTATACCGTCTTTTAGACGAAATTCAGTTTCAGTTTCCTTAATGGACAAATATGGTTATCATTGTTCATTTGGAAATAATAAGTTTAGTCTATCTTTAAATCCAAATATTATTGGTAACGGTTCTTTTAAGATTATGATCGCCTATATTCAGTTGAAACCATTGTTTTTGAGGAGGAATTGATTGTGATTCCTACTATCACTTTTGACGATGTATAGAAATCTGTACCTGTCATTGATCAAGAAGTGAATTCAGAACATCAATAAGACAATGTCGAATTACCTCTATAAGTCATTGTTGAGATACCTTAACAACGACAACGTAGCGGTACCCCATTCAAGATAAGGTAATTATTCCTAAGGAACAAACTCAACAACCTCAAGAATCGGTAATATTAAGATGGTCCACCAGAGAAAGGAGAAATATAATTTCAAATAATATTTGTCATATTTCTCTAAGAACGTGAGGAAGACTGTAGATACAGGAAGATAATCTAATCAACTTCCATCAGGCCACGAAAAGTTCCAGTTCTCAAAGTGGATTGATAAAATAATAAGGAGTATAAGTCCATGCAAGACAATAAAGTTTAAGAACTTGTCCTATTACCAAATGGTATGAAGTCCATTGGTTGTAAATGGACATTTAGAACTAAGAAGGATTCGAAGGGTAATGTGGAGAGGAATAAAGTACGTTTTGTAGCTAGTAACTTTACTCAAAATTTTGGGATTGATTTTAAAGAGTTTTTTCTCTTCGGCATCTTTGAAAACTCCTTTAAAACAATCATAGCACATGTTGCACATTTTGATCTTAAATTACATTAAATAGATGTCAAAACGATATTTCTCAATGGTAACATTGATGAAACAGTTTATATGGTGCAACCAGAAAACTTTGTGTCGAAAGACCCAAAGAATATGGTTTGTAAATTGACAAAATCTATTTATGAACTCAAGCAAGCTTCTCGTCAAAGGTACTTTAAGTGATTATCTCGTTTGGTTTTGAGATGAACACTGTTGAAGATTGTGTGTATCACAAGTTCAGTGAGAGTAGGAATACTTTTCTGGGTTTGTATATTGATTAAAGTATTCAATGCAAACCAGGTGACACCTCTCGTTAAAGGAGACAAATTCGGTCTCAATCAAGTGTCCTAAGGTTAGCCTTAAAATTAAGAAAATACAATAGATTTTTCCTTCATGATCAGTCGTAGGGAGTCTAATGTATGCTCAAGTATGTATGCGTCCGGATATTGCGTATATATTAGGATGTTAGGCAGATATTTAAGCAAATATAGATGGATCATTGGGTAGCAGCCAAACTACTTAAGTAATTAATAGAGAACATGAAATTATATGCTCTTTGTAGGAGATCGAATAATTCTGGAGATCATAAGGTATTCAGACTCTGATTTTGTTGGATGCCGACACAGCAAGAGATCCACATCAGGTTATGCTGACTAATGGAGATATATTTTGGATGAGTGTCAAACATGTACTCATAATTTCTTCTACCATGGCAGCAAGGTTTATAACATGTTGTGGGATATCTATTCAAGGAATATAGTTGCAAAATTTTGTCACAAGGCTGCGCCTACAGTACGGTGTTAAAAGACTACATAAAATTATGGTGTGACAATAAATCAGTAGTACTGTATTCTAATAACAACAAGAACTTGTATAAGTCAAAGAATGTTGACATAAAATTTCTAGTTGTGAAGAAAAGAATTCAGAATGGTAAAAGTGTCCATATAGCACATTAGGACAAACTTCATGTTAGCGGATCCGCTCACAAAAGCATTATCACCAGGGTCTTTCAAGAGCATATTGCTCATATGGGTGTTATCTTAATTAAGAATATAGCAATACAGTGGGAGTTTATATTTTATGTATTTGGGTGCTATTTGGTTTTGGATATATTTATGTATTAAAGTGTTTTGGATATTTATCTGATCAGATATATGGAAATTCAGTTCATTCTATTTTTATTATGTTAAAGTATTGATCTCACTAAAGTTAAGGAGGACCAGTTGGAAATAGACATGTATTGATCATATTGCATGTAATTTCCATCCTACACATCCATCATTGATCTATGTCGTTTAGCTATATTGGTATATGTGACTATTGATGGTTTAGTTACGCTATATGTGACGAATGCCGCTTTGATCCTATGTTGATACGGTTAATGGACGAGATTGTCCGGATATACCCTAAGGATTAAGATAGCAATTTATGAGCTCACTAAGGTTAACACAATTATAAGGTTACATATGTGGCCCAATGGGAGATTGTTGGTGTAACCTCCTTGAACCGAATTCTAGAAATTTTTTTTGAATGTTTGAAATTTTATTTTTTTAAGATTTTCTTGAATCATCAAAGCATCGATTTTGATTTTTATAATTAATTATATAATATATATTTTCGATCACGATATGTTATGGAATTTTGTTATTGGGTTATTGGCCTTTCGAAACGATTTATTGAAAATCTTATAGATTTGGACTTATATAAAATAAATAAGTTATTTCGAATTTCTTAACTAATATAGACTAGATTCACATATATATAAATACTTTGAAAACTTGTAGCCATTAGGACTATTAGATTTCAACCCTTTGGGCCTAAGGCCTAATAAATAATATATATATATATATATATATATATATATATATATTATTTATTAAATATATATATATATATATATATATATATATATATATATATTTAATAAATAATATATATATATATATATATATATATATATATATATATATATATATATATATTTGAAAATGTATTTGTAGTGAGCTGGAGCTTATTGAATTATTTATATATTT
Source organism: Iris pallida (assembly GCA_029216955.1). Lineage (NCBI taxonomy): Eukaryota > Viridiplantae > Streptophyta > Magnoliopsida > Asparagales > Iridaceae > Iris > Iris pallida. Next base: position 10,822,613 of record JANAVB010032620.1, on the reverse strand, counting down.
CGTCATTTCGGACCATGATTCCATCCTATACAAAATGTGCATTCAAACCCCAATGCATTCTAAGTGCATCGTGTCCGTGTCCATCCATTTCATTCCATTTTACTACATTTACATTTAGCTTTTAGGGTTTCCCCTTCCTACGCTATAAATAGCACACTTTCCCAAAAAATTACATCATAGAAAATTTCTCAAAACCTAGAAATTCTTCAGCAGCCGCCTCCACCCAACCCGAGCCTGTCCACAGCCATTCTCAACTCCGGCCATCCCCTCGGCCACACTGTGCCAACCCGACCACCTCCTCCTGGCTTTGCCATTGCCGCAGCCAACCCACCACCACAACCACCATGCTGCCATCACTGGAACCACCAATGTTCCCAAAACCACACATCGACACCACCACCATTCACCATGCCACCTCCGCCACCACCAGAACACGCCACCTCCGCCACCACCAGAATACGCCACCACCGCCACCACCAGAACACGCCACCACGAAAACCCCAACACCACTCTTCCTCCGACCAACACAACATCCCCACCACCATCACATATAGAGAGAGTGAGGGAGAGAAGACCTGACCTGTGCCCTAGCTCCGGTGCCTCCGCCCGCGCTCCGACCGGTCGAGCCGCGTTCCGCCGTGGCGAGCTCGGCCGATGGCCGCCCCTCCCGGTCGCCTCCGTCGGCGCCCAACCTCTCGATCAGCCGCTGGCACCTTGCTCCGCCGCCCACATCCAGCGGCGCGTCCTCCCCAGCCGCCGGCCACCTCCTGCCGGCGCTGCTCCGAGCCGGAATCCCTCCGCCGACCAAACCACTGTGATCCCCCTCTCCATTCTTTCTATAAGAATTGGGGATCAGCCCCTAGAGTTATAATATATATAGTTTATAATATAATGCAAATTGGTTTTTATATAATATATATAGTTTATAATATAATGTATATTGGTTAATATATATAGTTTATAATATAATGTATATTAGTTTATATATAATGTATATTATTATTAAAGTGTTATTGTAATATTGTTACTAGTATTATTAATATTATTGATTAATTTATAATTAGAAAATTATTAGTTAAATAGTATGTATGTACATGTTATTATATTTTTTAAACTGTTTCCTTGTAGGAATGTAGTATTTTGTACTGATTAATTAAATCTACATATGTATATATAGCAAATAATTTCTAGAAGAACGCTTTGTAGCCAGTGTATATATATTATTGTTAAAACTAAATTGTATTTAAAGTGGATTGGTAGCCAAAAATGTTCTATAATAAAGTAGTATTACCAAAAAGATTTGTCTAAAATGATTTTTCTGATTTTCAAATAACTTCTAAAAATATGTGTAAATATCAGTTAATAAATGTTTAAAGGTCTTAAATGAGTTTCTTACTATATTATCATTTTAAATAATTTTAAAATAGCTACAAATACTTCTAAGGGTTCCAAAATATATTTAAATAACTATTAATAGTTTCTAAGTACCATAATGATTTTCAAAATAGTCATAAGCTTTTAGTTAGACCTTTTCCTTAAATCAAATCGCGCCTACAATAGTCATTTTCTATTTCTTGATCTAATTATCGTACCAAGCTCTGATTTTAGACTTTTATATACCAACTAGGCTATTTGGACTATTCTGGACTCATTGGGACTGCCCGTGTCGTCGTTTGGGACCCTATGTGGAGCATAGCATTGTACCTACCTCGTGTCGATACGTTCGTGTCGTGCACGTCGACTCCAACCAAATCGAGGCGAGTACATTCTCTGACCATTTCATACTTGATAGGATTTACATTTACGCTCTAGATTACTTTACATGATGCTGTCACGTTGTTAACACGGATTGGTACTATATGGATCTCTTTATGAGATGTTTTCCCCCTCGGGAGCATCGGTTACATCATGTCATGTGCGTTTCACTTTCATCATGTATTCCTATGCTTTCACCATTCATATGCACTCTCGTGATTCATGTACTCTCATGTTCACAAAGACCCCATGTTTGCATTCATGTGCACCCATTTATGGGCCCCCATGTGATATCATGTGCAATAACATAACCTGTCTGGATCCTTATGTATTGATTGGGGTACGGAAGAGTATAAATAGTCATGTGGACAATTTTTAAAGTAGTGTATTCATGTGCAAACTCTCATGTTTATTATCAAGCCGTTCACATGTCTAGCTTGTACTCTAAATTACTAGTTCACTGTAGCTCTTTACTTATAGTAGATATTTCATTACAGTCTTCTCTTTTACTCATGTATATATTCTCAGCGTTTCATGTATCTTACTTTATTGCATATTTATATATTCTGTCATATTATGAACTACGTGAGATGTATTGTGCTCGCTCCCGTCGTGACTGGACTTATTGATAAATTTTACAGATAGTTTGGAGGTTACCTGCTAGCCTAGAGGAGACACAGTAGAGGTTGGAGTAGATAGCTAGAGTTTTTCTTATTTTATTTTTAGTTGTCTTGAGTTGTATTTACTTTATGGATTACTGTATTTGAGATTTGAGATGTTTTCTGGATTTGTGATATCTTAGACACTTAGACTTTTATCTGTTGTATCTCTTTGTGGATTTCAGTTTTATTTATCTTTTATCGTATTCTACCTTAGATGTGATTGAGACTGTATTTGCTATGTCACCTCCATTCGGAGTGTATATATTGTACAGGTACCTTATATTGTTAGATGATTGACCTATGACAGCGTTCTACTGTCGACACTGCGGCGTAGGCTAGACGTACCCACTTCTCGTGCCTTTACTCTAGGGTGCGGGTCGTGACAGTTGGATTATTCAATAATATGGGGCCACATATGTAAAATTAATTGTGTTGGGCTATCTAAATAATAAAGTCAAATTAAAGTGGTCTATTTAGAAAATTAGCTTAAGGGTATAATTGTTATGGAAATAATGTGTAGATACCGGAGATAAATCTAATTTGATGAGGGGCCAAATTAGAAATATCAAAACATATCAATATATGTATTCATTAGGGTTATGGTCCCCAACTTATACGACCACCAAAAGAAAGGTTTTTTCTTTTTCTCTTCTGTATCCCCATCAACAGAAAGAGAGGGACAAAGAATTCAGATTCTTCTTTGTCATTAAGGGTCGTAGCAAGTTGGAAGATCGAACCCCATAAAAGGAAGACCGCTTCAAGATCCATCAAGATAGCAATAGATTCAGGTACGCTTCTGCAATTTAATTTATGTTCTTCATCTCATGAATCGACAGGGTACAATACGTTAGTGGAGGACGGTTTCCATCAAAAGTGGGGGGCACCTTACATTGTTGTAATTGTGTGGGTTGCACCTTAAATTAGGGTAAAAAAAAGTGGGATGCCAGTCAAATTTTCTCTTAATTATTTAATAGTTGACAATACCTGTCTCTCTACTTAGTTAACTGTCTATAAGTTAATTAATTGATTGATTCTCTATCCTTTAACTTACAAATCTTAAAAGTACATTCATTTAGCTTATTTATTATCATTATTGATTTGACTCATTCAAAGATGTACTTTACTTTAACATTTTTGTTTATTGGTATTTATCGGATAAAATAAATATTCGGAAGAGTATCGAGAAGTGCCAACTATATAAAAGGACTACTATGGAAACACCATCATTTTTCGCATGAACCTATATCAAAAGTTAGCAAGTCATAAGGACCGTAACCAATTTTGCAAGAGTTGTACCCATACGTACACGATAAACCTACTTTGAATAGAAGTTTTTGGACTCACAGGATAGTAGTGAGTTCTTTTCTTCCATTGCCCGACTCTTATGAAATGATAGGCATTTGTAGTCACCAAATATGAATTAGTGGAGTTATATTCCCAACTTATCACTCGTTGGAGATAAGAATAAGAGACTAGTTTACTTATTTACAAGATATGATGAAAAATACAGAATACGGGATTATATGCAATTGCTATCTTTCTAAAATTTTGTAGAGATCTTGGGAGGAAAGCAAAGAAAAGAAATAATGATAGACAATTTAGGATTCTTGAAGTCACACAAAACCTATAACAATATAAAACCAACAAATTGTTGAAGTTTTTACAATTGTATATACAAATTTCAAAGTTACAATATGTGAATTGGTATTGATATGCTTTTAAACATAAAACGATAAAATTTTGGTATTTTACGAAACTTCAACACAACACGATATGAACTCAAGAAAAATTTGCAGTCATCTCAAAATCAAGTTACTCTGCAGACAAGCTAGCTCACACTAGAATTAATTGTTCGTTTTGTACTCTTTATCTTGTTCCTGAGTTGATTACAAAGGAAACAAAGCCTTGAAAGCAACAAAGTTACTATGAAAGCAAAGATCAATTGAATTGTAACAAAGTTGTTGACAATATATATTTGAAGACTATCGATAAGTTGTAACTTATTAGGTTGCATATGTCATTAATTCGATTGGAAAACTAGATATTTTTTGAGTATTTAACTCTCACTATACCACGACATGAAAGCTGAGGAATACTCGGATGCAAGACATAGTCTAGGAATCCATAACCAAGAATATGGGATCAAATCTAAGATACTAAATCCAAATATAAGAATTACAAAACCAAGATACGATAAAATATGGAATACTGGGAAATATATTAATTATACGATAAAATATGGAATACTGGGAAATATATGAATTACGAAAAAATTAGATACCAAAATTTTAGAGAATCTAAAACCAAGAACTTGTGTCACACCCTATATGAGGTCTTTCGCCTCCTTGCGGTATTACGTCGTCGTAACATCGCCCGTAGCCAAGATCCAACCTTATGATGGTGTACTCCACTTTAGCATGAGGTCCTAGACTCTTTGTGATATTATACTACAACCCAACACATGACTACATATCCCTTAGTGATGCTCTACTCTCTTGCTTTCAACATAAGGCTACTTGTCTCTATGTTGTGTTGTGCTACGCCATTATGATATGACCCAAAGTTGAGTTTCCATCTCATATGGTGTCACGCTATTGTAGAATGGGGTAGTTGTCCTATTATAGTGCCGAGCTATTCGTGCTTCCTACAAAGTACGTCAAGTATTCCAAATGCTCAAGAGTTAACTCATTAAGGTTTAAAGCCATCCTCCCATGGGACTTGATTTTTACCTAAAGCCATCCATAACCAAGAATATGGGATCAACTATTCCAAATGCTCAAGAGTTAACTCAAGAGTTAACTCAAGAGTTAACTCATTAAGGTTTAAAGCCATCCTCCCATTAGAGGTTATGGGATTCAATCATAATAGTGTCTCCAAGGACTAACTTTTATACCTGATGTATTGCAGTAAATGATCCTTCTTTGAACTAAAAGAAAGATATACCTAGTAGATTTCTGTTTGAACTAATAGCAAAATACTTTATGATATATTTACAAAGATATTACATCAGAATATCTTTAATACCATTTTCTTTGTTATGTCATCGACAAGCTGGCACTTGTGGCCTTTTGTGAACTGATCTGCATATTTTCCTAGTTTCGAACATCAACTACTACAATGATGCCTTCTTAATTTGATGTGCTCATTCAATGTTGTGTGACGAAGTTTCACAGTACTTTTATTTCCATTTGAGAGAATTAAATGTTACTGATGCAATTGTCTGGTTGTCCCAATATATCGACATAGCCAAAATTTGTGCAGCAATAGGAGGTAGATCTAACATGATCTTCCAAAACCATTTTGCTTTATTTGTTGATGAAGCTAAATCATAAAATTCATACTTTATAAATGAGTGAGAGAAGAGTATGCTTCTTTGACTTCTATGATACAATATCCCTACCCATGCAGAAGATAAATTCTCTTGTGGACCTTTTACTTTCCTCTTTTAAGCACCAACTAGTATTACTGAAGCCATCCACCACAGCCGAAAAATTGTTATAGTATAGTGCAAAATTTTGAGTCCTCTTGAGATATAATATTTTTCTCAATTTTTCATTGTTCAACACATTGATTACTCGTGAACAGACTCAACGTCCCCACATTGAAAGTAATATCAGATCTAGTGACACTCATGACATACATCTAACTTATGATAACACTTGAATACTCCAACTTCCTAATACTCTTCCCTAAATTTGACTTTAGCTTCTTATCACACCTATAAAAAAAGTATTAATCCTTGAAACATTTCTGATATTTGTAGCATATGAACATTTTCTCTGTGCATCGAGCTTGTGACAGAGAAAGCCCAACTTTCATTTGGATGATCTTTATCCCGAGAATAACATCAACATCTCTTATATCTTCATACTGAACAGGGACGAGATGATTTTTTGGTCTCAGTGATGCTATTTAGATTCGTATCCAAGATTAGTATATCGTCTACATAGTGACACACTATAATTGTCAACGAATTTAGTGTATACGCACTTAGTTATCTTGCTGACACTATAATGATTTGATTTAATGACTTTATCAAACTTTTAATGTCACATCTTCTGCTTTCGATAGCACATATATTTCACTAATTTTCACAACTTGTCTTCGATCCCCTTAACGACAACACTTTCAGATTGCTTCATGCAATTTTTTCGGTCAGATCTCTATTCAGGAATGTCGTTTTGATATCCATATGGTGAATCACTAATTGGTGAATTATACCTACAGCGATAAGCATAATAATAGTTGTTATTTGTGCAATTGGAGCATAAGTATCGAAGTAGTTGAGATCCCCTACTTCCGAGAAAACCCTTTAGTCACCAGCTAAGCCTTGAACTTAGCAACAGTTTCGTTGGCTCTTATTTTTATTGATGATCCATTTGCATCCAATTAATTTTGTTCCTTCAGGTAGATTGACCAACATCCAAGTGCTATTGGATGTTATGGAATCAATATCATAATTGATTGCTTCCTTCCAAAAGACATCATCTTTGGTCTTCATCGTCTCATTATCAACAGTTCTGTTGGCTCTCATTTTCTTTTTGATGATCCATTCACGTCCGATCAGTTTCATTCCTTCAGGTTCATCCAATACTCCAATATTATTGGATGTTATAAAATTAATATCATCATTGATTACTTCATTCTAGAAGACACACTCTGGTCGTTACTGTCTTATTATAGATAAATAGATCAAATTCTACATGATAGGTGATGAAGTCTTCTCTGAAATTGTTCGGTCTCCTCACCCATATTGAAGGTGGCTCAACGAATGCTGGTTTTGTAATTATATCTTCAATTACAATCTCCTCTTGGACTACAACATCTTTGGAAATGCATAAAATTTTGTAGGACGATAAAAACTTTAACGAAATTGAAGAAAACAAAAGAAGTTTGGAAAAATTCTAAAACTAAAAACATTCCGCCAGATGGTCTGGTGGAAATTGAGCATGTTCAATTTTCGCCAGATGGTCTGGCGGAAATTGAGCATGTTCAATTTCTGCCAGAGCCAGACAGTTTAGCAAAAATTGAGCATTGTGGGGTTTTTTGGTTCTAGGTAATTGGTTTGGTTGCTTTTACTTTTTTGTTTTGGTTTGGCTTTTTTGTTTAGTTGGTTTAGTTAGTTTGGTTTAAATTTTGTATGTAGATAACAAATAGATATTTTTGTATATTTGTTTGATTTAAATTTGATATTATATATAAATTCTTGAATTTAAATTTTTTAATAAATATTTCTTATTTGGTATTTTTTATACTATATTTTTTGTGATATCACCAATAGTAATTTATTATTATTCATTCAAAAAAAGTATTCAATAAAAATTAAATAAATAATTTTATACATATATACAAATTTTAAACAGATATTATATAGATAACAAATAGATAATTTAACAAAATAAAAATAAATAACTATAGTTATTTATTTGATTTTGAATTAAAAAATAACCATATATTTTTACTTTGGTATTATTAAAATTTCTTAGATTTAAAATTTTAAATAAATATTTTGGATTTGGTATTATCCATAATATATTTATTATTATTATTTATACACAAAATTTCATATTGTTTGGGTTTGTTTGATGGAATTTGTTTGGTTTGTCATCATCAATATATATATTTTGTTATCATCAAAATTATCTACTTGTTATCTAAATGGATTTTTTTTATTTAAAAAATTATTCAAATAAATAATTTTATATATACATATTTTATAGAGATATTATGTAGATAAAAGTAGTTATTTGTTATCATCCAAATTATCTATTTGTTATCTACATAATATCTATTCAAATTTTGTACGTATAAAATTATTCATTTGATTTATTTTTAAATCAAATACATTTTGTGTTTGAATAATAATAAATTATCTATTAGGGATATCAAAAAACATACAACATGGATAATACCAAATCCAAATTACTTATTTTAAATTTTAAATCTAAGGTATTTAAATAATACCAAAAAAACTATAAATAAATATAGTTATTTTTAAATTCAAAATGAAATAAATAACACTAGTTATTTATAATTATTTGTTACCATCCAAATTATCTATTTGTTATCTATATATTATCTATTTAAATAAAATTATATATTTAATTTTTTATCAAATAATTTTTTTGTATGATAATAATAAATTACTATTAGTGGTATCACAAAAAAATATAGTATAAAAAATAACAAATAAAAAAAAATATTTATTAAAATTTTTAAATTCAAGATTTTGTATATAATATCAAATTTAAATTAAAAAATATACAAAATTATCTATTTGTTATCTATATTCAAAATATACAGAATTTAAACCAAACTAACTAAACCAACTAAACAAAAAAAAACCAAACCAAAACAAAAAAAAAGTAAAAACAACCAAACCAATTACCCAGGAAAAAAAACCACATTGTTCAATTTCCACCAGACCGTCTGGCGGAAATTGAACATGCTCAATTTCCACCAGACTATCTGGCTGAATATTTTTTATTTTAGAATTTTCCAAACTTCTTCCGTTTTCTCCAATTTTGTTAAGTTTTTATCGTCCTACAAAATTTTTTGTTGGAAATACTAGCCTCATGTGTTCTTACTATATTGATAAATCTATAAGAATAATATTTTTGTGCCTGACAAACTTATCTTCAAAGAATTCAGCATCACGAGACTCAATGATCTTATTTGACTCTATATTAATGAATCTATGAGAACCACTCTTCTCGACATAGTCCTTAAGATCGTTTTGGTAGTCCTTGTTCCCAACTTTTGAATCTGGATGTTATAAAGCTTCATATAAACTAGACATCCCCACATTCGAATAACATTCAAGTTGGATCTGACTTTGAACCAGAGATCATGAGGAGGGGTATCTGATTGTGCGAACGGCGTAGAATTAATAAAAGTAGTCATCATCATAGCTTCTCCCCCAAAGTTGCTTGTTAGACATGTTGTTAAAAGCATTGAATTTATCATCTCCTTCAGAGTTTGATTCTTCCTTTCTACAACTCCATTAGAGGGGAGTACAGAGAAGTAGTTTAGTTGGCTATTCTATATTCTCTATAGAACGATGCAAATTTAGGAGAATGATCCCCTTCATCTCGATTACTTTTGAGTCAAAGTTTTTGTCCAATTTGATATTCTGCTTCAGCTTTGAAGTCTTTGAAATTTTCAAATGCTTCATCTTTCGACTTAAGAGGATAAAATAAAGCATAATTCGATTAGTCGTCGATAAAGTTATAAAATATTTCATCCCAACTTTTGTGGAGAAGTATTTGAAGTTACAAATATTTGAGTGCACCAACTATAGAATATTTGTAACTTTCGGTTGACTTTCTTACCATTTTAGTCTTTGAACAGACCTCACATTTCTCTAATTTCTTACCTCCATATTTGAAGATAAGACATAGACTAGACATCTTGTTTATTCTTTTACAATAAACATGTCTTAGTCTATTATACCACTACCTATGAGAGTAACAAAAAATAAAAAAATTCTTTGGTACAGTTAAAAGGAGTTACAATTTTAAGTTCGAACATCCCTTAGGTACATAAAGTTTTTTTGAAATATGTTCCCTTATAGGACATTACCATATGGCTAGCATTGATATTCATCCTCAAACTTGTATTGCACAACATTCTTTTCCAAAAATTATGTTCTTGGCAATAACATATACATGCATCACGTTCTCTAGTGTAAGTGACTTCTTCGAAGTCATTTCACCACTACAAACTCGATTTTCAACACTTCAGCTTGTTACTTGTCATATATCATAACCGTATCAAAAGTAGATTCATATGTGGTGAACAACTCCTTCATAGAGCACACATGACAGATGTTCCAATGTCCACCCACCAGTTAACATTCATGGCAGAAAATTCAACTTGTGCAACATAGCAACTAGTTAACCTATACTAGGTTAAGCTTTCCTTATTCTTTTGGTTTTGACTTTGACATGCAATCCTTGAAGTGGCCCTTCTTGCCACAATTGAAGTAAAGTTTTGTCTTTATTGGGCTTAGTCTTGAAGAAGGTAGACTTCACTCTTAGATGGTTAAAGTCATTTTTTCGTAGGTAGCCTTCTACTTCCTCTTATGATCTCCAGTCTGCACTATGTTTGCCTTAGCAAAATGCTTGGATAATGAGTCCACCTTGATTTAGCTTCTAGCTTCGTCATCAACACAGATGAAATGCAGAAGATTCTCAAATTTTATCTTCGTCTTCTTTCGGTACATATCGGTAAAGAATCGATCCTAATTGGTAGGGAGTTTCAGATAATAACTCATATTATAAAGTTACCTGTTTGAGGCCATATCCTCCTCTAACTTTTGTTGCAGCTTCATAATTTCTTTGACCTGCGGTAATATAGTATTTTTCATCTTCAAATTCCATTTTCATTAATTCTTTTACGAGGTAAATTTGGATATGTTTTCATCGTCCTTGTATTGCTTCTTCAAAGACTCTTAGATTACTCTTTCATTCTGCGTCTTCTTATAGGACTCGCCAAGAAATTTTCCAAGAAGTTGAGAATTGACAACATGCAGAGTTGTTCTCTTCCATGTCTGCTAAATGGTAATCACGTTGACAATGACTTGCATGTTATCAGTTATGAATTGCTAGTTCTGATTCAGTCAAAACTTAATCCACGTTGACGAGTTGAAAATTTAAACTAATCTTCCACTTTCAGTTGTTATAGTTCTCCCTATCGAACTTTTCAAGCTTATAAAATCTCGTGTCCAACATACTTGCACGATTTTCCATGTTTGCATTTTGAGATTCTTGAATCTTAAACTATCACAGAATCTTGATCTGAGAGTTATGAAATTTCATACAAGTTTGGAGCAATCTATGATTACAAAGAGAGCAAAGCCTGAGAGCAGTAAGGTTGCTGTGAAAGCAAATCTCAATCGAATTGCAACAAAGTTGTTTAGAATACACATTTGAAGACAATCTGGAAAACTGTTGAAAGAACTCATTGTAGGTGTAATGAAGATCACCGTTGCTCAAAGCAAGATTTGAACTTTTTTTGTCTATCTGCTCCAGGAACTAGCAAGCTCGATAGAACTTCTAGAATGCTGATCCTTTGTCACTTTCTTAACGTTGGACAAATATCTCTCTCTCTCTCTCTCTCTCTCTCTCTCTCTTGGTGCTATTAATCTCTCTTTCTTTGGTGGAATATATTCTTTTCTGTTTACTACTGCACCAAGTGCAAAATGATATATAGAAATCAGCCAACCTCTTGGCTACCATAACCACCCACTAACAACAAGGATGGTTAATTAGAGAATAACTTCCTATTAAGTGGACAATTACGAAACTGAATGCCCAACTAAGAGTAGAAGACCCGCAGAACACTTGAAGCCGTGGAACCACGAAAAGCGGCTGAACACGCGAACGCGTGAACTCGTTGAACAAGACATCCGCTGAACCGTGAGATGCGCAAACTCGTTGAACTGTGTGAATGCTGAACTGCGAGTGCCTTCTCTGCGCCTAATGCATACATATGAAGTGCAAAGTGCGTCATCAAAACGTCACTTTGTGCCCTTTGTCCGAGTCCTCAAATGGAAAATTTTCTCGAAATGGTCACGAAAACTAAATATTTCTTGCAGAATTTGAACCTTGCCCATTAGAAAAACACCCACCTTACCAACCACTTTAGCTACAAAACAACAAATAATGACTCGTATATTGAAATACACACTTGGATTTGCCATATCATGCAATATAGTATAGGACCGGATCACAATTGACCAATTTTAATTAAAACAATAAATAATGACTTTCTTATTGTATGTCTGATGCTCGGGCAGTTTGTTTATCCTTTTGATCCAACATAAACTCCTCTTTTATCATTTATAATGGTCACGTCCAGCAGGAATGTGCTAATACACGTAGTTTTGATCAATAGTTAGATGAGTTATCACGTACAGAATCCAGAACTTGGCCGGTCTGAGTGCTAACGACCACACAACTGGTGTGATAGATGCAAGCATGACTTTGAGCTATCACGTACATTGATCACTGTAGGTACTTCAGCTAGCAGGCGCGACGAAGTCTACAAATTATTTCTCTTCCCCAGATTTCATCAAGACTGGACTGGTGCCTGTGATTACGTACATTGATCAATGTAGGTACTTCTACACAAACAGCTGAACTTCAGTCTTTGATTGCAGGTTGACTGCCACTGCACCATATACAAGTGGGACGGAAGGGGGCTTCCTGAAGGAGAAAGCAGCCATGGGGTGGCTCCAGTCCATTGCAGCCTCTCCCCCTAACTTCTGACTGCACGTTGTTTCCCTATCATTCAACTTGCCAATGTGTGTAAAGTAGGACAGGTAGAAAAGTGGCTGGCAACATACTTATATATGCCCTTTCTAAACTTCGTTTCTGCATATATATGTTTTTATATTTAGCGAGCTAGTCTTCATCTAATCCATGCACTCTTAACTTGTCGACTATTATTTCTACTTTTTTTCCCCTTTAAAATACTTATTGTTTAGCTTGTTATTGCAATGAATTAAGCTGGTTTAATATGTTACACTGATATATGATGATCGAATGACTTACTGATGGCTTCTTGTTTGTGTGTTTCTTGGCTCAAACTCTTGCCGACCAATCATGTGCAGCTTCCAACAAATGTTTTTCAGATGTACAATGCCTTGTTTAATTTTTCGGCAGCTTGTTTGGAATTATGCTCCCAATATCTGTTTTTATTCTTGACTGATCACTCTTTGGAACGATTCCTCTATAATTTAATCGTCAAAAGTTCCACTTAAAGACTATGGATGATGATGATAATGGGATGAAAGATGAAAACAAGCATAGAAGACAGATAATACTCCAATAAGAATGATACAATAATCCTTTTGGGAGTGGCGAGTTCGTTAGAGCTAAATGTTGGAGTGGGTGGGGTTCCCAACCTATGTGGAGAAGACCCCGGAGTGCGACGAGCGCCGTTCGTGTGTCGAAGAAGCTCGGGAAGTGGGCGACGTAGAGTCGCTGCTGCTGTTGCTGCCCAGGGGGAGATTCTGGAACAGGGGATCCGAGTTCGGGCCGAACTCGGTCCCATGGCGAGTTCGGGCCGAACTCGGTCTGGCCACTCCAGTACTGTGGGGTGAGGTTCTGGATGCTTGACACAGAGTTCTGGCCGAACTCTGTGTCGTCGGGGGCTGAAGCAGATTTTAGGATGAGTTTTCATCATTGGATCTAATCCAACGGTCCAGGTTGGTTGCGGGATTGGGGAGTTATATTGAGTTTTCTCAACCCTAATTCATTATCGCAAGTATTGGGCAACACAAGTTTGAGAGAGAAGGAGGCAAGAGTGCCATTGCAACTTCGGAGAAGAAGACGGAGGATTGAAGGTCGTTTTCGAAGGAGATCGTGTTTCGGGTAATCTCTACTCGTCGTTCTCGCTCTTCGTAGCCTTGTAATCATTGTTCTTGTCTCTGAGTGTTGTGGGGATCCGATTTGGATCGGGAGGAGTTTGTAGAGGGTGTAATTCTTCTATTCCATTAGTGGAGGCTTCTCAGGGTTGGACTCCGATCGTCCCGTGGTTTTTTCCCGCAAGGGTTTCCACGTCAAAAATTCTCTGTGTCTGCGTGATTGTTGTGTGTGCTTGTTTTTGGGTTCGTGCGTTGTTTGCTCGGTCCTCTCGCAGGTACTCTCCGGTTTGGGGAAAGGTTTCCGCGCTTCTTTCCCAACAGAGTGGTATCAGAGCTTTGGGTTCAAAGGGTGTCAGGAGTTGACAGAGGAACCAGAGAGGAGAGATGGACGCGAAGCCGGTGCGCATGGTGAACCTTAATGGCACAAACTATCATTATTGGCGGAGCAAGATGAAGGATTTGCTATTTGTCAAGAAGCTGCATCTACCTGTGTTTGCATCCGAGAGGCCCAGTGATAAATCCGAGGAGGACTGGAAGTTCGAGCACATACAGGTGTGTGGGTACATACGGCAGTTTGTTGATGAGAACGTGTACAATCACGTTGCCAATATTGAGCACGCGAAGACGTTATGGGATAAGCTGGAATCCTTGTATGCGAAGAAGACCGGGGTAAACAAGTTGTTCCTGATCCGAACGATGATGGGTCTGCGGTACAAGGATGGGGCGTCTATTACGGATCACTTGAGTGATTTCCAGGGCGTGGTTGACCAGTTATCTTCTATGGGAGTCAAGTTCGACGACGAAGTTCAGGGACTGTGGCTGCTGTGTACCTTGCCAGACTCGTGGGAGACCGTACGAGTATCTATGATCGCTTCTGCTCCAGAGGGCGTGGTCAGTCTGGAGTTTGCTAAGAGCGGGGTGTTGAATGAAGAGATGCGGAGACGTTCTCAGGGCACTTCATCCACATCCCACCACTCAGAGGCATTGGTTTCAGAGAGCCGCGGAAGGGGCAAAAGCAGGGGTCCAGGTGGTGGCAGAGACAAGAGCAGGGGAAAGTCCAAGGGTCGGTACGAGGACTCAGAGTGTTATCATTGCGGTAAGAAGGGCCATATCAAGCGGAACTGTTTCGCTTGGAAGAGAGAGAGAAGAAGGGCGACAAGGGGAAGCAAGAAGAGAACACTACAGCGGCGGCCTCGACGCATGGAGGCGATGTGATCGTCGTAGGTGATGAGGTCATTACTAACCTCGCCTGCGATGACAATTCTTGGCTGGTGGACTCAGGGGCTTCAGC
Organism: Iris pallida; assembly: GCA_029216955.1. Taxonomy (NCBI): domain Eukaryota; kingdom Viridiplantae; phylum Streptophyta; class Magnoliopsida; order Asparagales; family Iridaceae; genus Iris; species Iris pallida. The sequence continues at coordinate 10,807,534 of JANAVB010032620.1, read as the reverse complement.
ACATGTATCTCACAATAGGGCACTGTTTGCCACTTACACGACAGGCGACTGTGGCGTGTTGAAGATGGGCAACGGAGATGTGTCGAAGGCGGTTGCCATTGGAGATGTGCATTTGAGAACGAAGACGGGTGCGGTTCTTGTTCTCAAGGATGTTCGTCATGTCCCTGATATCCGTTTCAACCTGGTGTCGGTTGGAAGGTTGGATGACGAGGGATTCTTCAGTCTCTTCGGGAATAGTCAGTGGAAGCTTTCCAGAGGTTCGATGGTGATTGCCAGAGGAAGCAAGAAGTCCGGTCTCTACTATATGGAGGGGAGCGCAGAGGGGGCACAGGAGGTGAACGCAGTCAGTGACGCGTCTACCGAGTTGTGGCACAGGCGGCTCGGCCATATCAGCGAGAAGGGGATGAGCTACTTGGTGAACAGGAAAGCGATTCCGGGGCTCAAGTCTACAAAGTTGGAGAAATGCACGCACTGTTTGGCTGGAAAGCAAAGTAGGGTGTCTTTCCAGAGTCACCCAAGTTCGAGGAAGCCGGCGTTGCTCGAGTTGATTCACTCGGATGTCTGCGGTCCTATGAAGGTAAAATCTCTTGGTGGTGCTTCTTACTTTGTGACTTTCATTGATGACTGTTCCAGGAAGGTTTGGGTCTATGCCTTAAAGACCAAGGATCAGGTGCTGCCTACTTTCAAGGAGTTTCAGGCCTCCGTTGAAAGGGAGACGGGCAAGAAGTTGTTGTGTGTTCGGTCCGACAATGGCGGCGAATACATCGGTCCCTTTGATGCGTATTGCAGAGAGCAAGGGATACGACACCAGAAGACTCCGCCAAAGACACCTCAGCTCAATGGTGTAGCGGAGCGCATGAACAGGACACTGATGGAGAGGGTGCGGTGTTTGCTGTCAGAAGCAAACTTGCCGGGCAGTTATTGGGGTGAGGCTCTTCTCACAGCTGCTTATATTATTAATTTGTCTCCTAGTGCTCCTTTGCAGGGTGATGTGCCTGATAAAGTATGGTACGGTAAAGAGCCATCATACAGTCACCTGCGGGCGTTTGGTTGTAAAGCCTTCGTGCATGTACCGAAGGACGAGAGGACCAAACTTGAGCCGAAGACGAGGCGATGCATCTTTGTCGGCTACGGTCGGGATGAGTTTGGCTATAGACTCTACGACCCAGTGGAAGGAAAGCTCTACAGAAGCAGGGACGTGGTGTTCGTCGAGGATCAGACCATGACCAACACTCAGGACTCCGAGACGCCTTCTGAGGCTGAGGAATTGCCTGAGTTAGAGTCATTTCGCTTCGAGCAGTTTCCAGAGGACATCGCGGAGGATCCAGTTATGGGGGAGCCGGTACATGGAGTTGCTCCCAACCTTGATCATCAGCCTGCTGATGGTGGTCAGGGTGTCCCTCAGGAGGATGAGCATGCCGGAGAGGTAGTTCCTGAAGGGGAGGAGGCTGTCGGTATACAGCCAGCACCAGTGGCTCCACTGAGAAGGAGCAACAGGGATCGTCGACCATCTACGAGATACTCGCCGGATGAGTATGTGCTACTGACTGACGGGGGAGAGCCCGAAAGTTTCGCAGAGGCTATGGAAGACGAACACAGGCAGGAGTGGATGGTGGCTATGCAGGAGGAGATGAGTTCCTTGCACACCAATTCTACTTATGATCTGGTGCGGTTGCCAAAGGGCAAGAAGGCTTTGAAGAATCGATGGGTGTTCAGAGTGAAGCAGACGGATGATGCTACTCGCCCTCGATACAAAGCGAGGCTGGTAGTCAAGGGCTACGGTCAGCGGAAAGGCGTGGATTATGATGAGATCTTTTCGCCTGTCGTCAAGCATTCGTCTATTCGGGTGGTGCTAGCATTAGCAGCCAGTTTCGACTTGGAGGTCGAGCAGATGGATGTGAAGACGGCGTTCCTCCACGGTGATCTTGAGGAGGAGTTGTACATGGAGCAGCCGGAGGGATTCTGTGAGAAGGGCAAGTCACATTTGGTCTGCCGGTTGAGGAAGAGCTTGTATGGTCTGAAGCAGGCTCCGAGGCAGTGGTACAGAAAGTTCGAGTCGTTTATGGGGGAGCATGGTTATGCACGGACGACGTCGGACCATTGTGCATTTGTGAGGTATTTTGCCGAGGATGATTTCATCATTTTATTGCTCTATGTAGATGATATGCTATTAGTGGGTCGAAATGCCACTAGGATAGCGGAGTTGAAGCGCCAACTGGGCGCGGCCTTCTCTATGAAGGATTTGGGCGCAGCGAAGACTATTCTTGGGATGGAGATCAGCCGAGAGAGAGAGTCCAAGCTGCTACACTTGTCCCAAACGAAGTACATTCACCGGGTACTTCAGCGTTTCGGGATGGACGGGTCGAAGAAAGTGAGTTCCCCCCTCGCGGCTCACTTTAAGTTCACTGAGGAGCAGTGTCCATCTACCGAGGACGAAAAGGAAGATATGGAGCGGGTTCCATATGCTTCAGCTGTGGGAAGCCTGATGTATGCTATGGTGTGTACGAGGCCAGATATTGCTCATGCAGTTGGTACGGTTAGCAGGTATCTTTCGAATCCTGGAAGGGTACACTGGAGTGCGGTCAAGTGGATTCTACGATACCTTCAGGGCACTGCCGGTTGGAGACTTTCCTTTGGTGGTGACGAGCCGAAGCTGGTCGGGTATACCGATGCTGATATGGCTGGAGATGTAGACACGAGGCGGTCGACTTCGGGCTACGTGATGATGTTTGCGGGAGGAGCAGTATCGTGGCAGTCGCGGTTGCAGAAGTGTGTTGCCTTGTCGACGACGGAGGCGGAATACATTGCGGCGACGGAGGCTTGCAAGGAGCTGTTATGGATGAAGAAGCTGTTGCAGGAAATGGGACTGAAGCAAGAGCAGTATACTTTGCTTTGCGACAGTCAGAGTGCTATCCACCTTGTGAAGAATCAGACGTTTCATAGCCGGTCCAAGCACATCGAGACCCGGTATCATTGGATACGGGATGTGGTTGAGAAGAAGGACGCGGAGCTTGAGAAGGTGCATACAGACGACAACGGAGCTGATATGTTTACGAAGATTCTACCAAGGGGGAAGTTTGAGTACTGCAGGCAGATCGTCGGGATGACGACGTCCTCCCCATAGTTGTGAAGGAAGAGATTTGTTGGAGTGGGTGGGGTTCCCAACCTATGTGGAGAAGACCCCGGAGTGCGACGAGCGCCGTTCGTGTGTCGAAGAAGCTCGGGAAGTGGGCGACGTAGAGTCGCTGCTGCTGTTGCTGCCCAGGGGGAGATTCTGGAACAGGGGATCCGAGTTCGGGCCGAACTCGGTCCCATGGCGAGTTCGGGCCGAACTCGGTCTGGCCACTCCAGTACTGTGGGGTGAGGTTCTGGATGCTTGACACAGAGTTCTGGCCGAACTCTGTGTCGTCGGGGGCTGAAGCAGATTTTAGGATGAGTTTTCATCATTGGATCTAATCCAACGGTCCAGGTTGGTTGCGGAATTGGGGAGTTATATTGAGTTTTCTCAACCCTAATTCATTATCGCAAGTATTGGGCAACACAAGTTTGAGAGAGAAGGAGGCAAGAGTGCCATTGCAACTTCGGAGAAGAAGACGGAGGATTGAAGGTCGTTTTCGAAGGAGATCGTGTTTCGGGTAATCTCTACTCGTCGTTCTCGCTCTTCGTAGCCTTGTAATCATTGTTCTTGTCTCTGAGTGTTGTGGGGATCCGATTTGGATCGGGAGGAGTTTGTAGAGGGTGTAATTCTTCTATTCCATTAGTGGAGGCTTCTCAGGGTTGGACTCCGATCGTCCCGTGGTTTTTTCCCGCAAGGGTTTCCACGTCAAAAATTCTCTGTGTCTGCGTGATTGTTGTGTGTGCTTGTTTTTGGGTTCGTGCGTTGTTTGCTCGGTCCTCTCGCAGGTACTCTCCGGTTTGGGGAAAGGTTTCCGCGCTTCTTTCCCAACACTAAAATTGACACACGCCGCAGGCTTGCAACATCCTTAATCCTCCGCGGCGAAACCCCCACCCAAATGTCCATATGCCTTTGTTGCCTAACCAATGTAGTTTAGCCAACAAACACGCAAACGAGAAGCCAATTGCGTGCATTTTTATTTTTATTTTCCATTGGCAAACATGAGAAACTCCTTTCAAGAGTCTATTTTTGTTCACCCACCAAAACTAGAATGTTTGTTCACCATCCAACAAGAAATTGACACGTGTTAAATTCATTCAATCAAAACCACTTCCAAAGTGATTTATGTTGAATGAATTTGACACGTGTCAATTTTTTGTTGGATGGTGAACAAACACCCTAGTTTGGTGGATGAATAAAAATGAACCCTTTCAACTAAATTGAACCGAATCTCTGCAATTAATGATGTACGAGATGTACTCATCGAGACAAATATTTAAGATGATGTGCTGTATCCAAGAACATGCATCGAAACTGACACACTCAGTTGAAAACCATGGGATACATGAGTTTCAAAACAGACACGCAGACATATAATGAGCCATAGGTGCTTTCCAGGTACCTGCATCTAGAAGAATAATTCGTTAAGTCTTGATCAGAACACTTGAATATACACAGGAAGGTTTAGTGGAAGTTCCCTCCTTGACCAAGTCATAGAAACTATACAAACTTCCTGTTAAGAAAAGTTTTTGCTTATAGTGGATATTTCATTGTTATTGGGTACCAAGTTATTCTATTTACCATCTTGCCATTAGGTTACTTATTCAAAAATACTATTTGGCTCCCAAAAATTTTTTGGTGATACCATCTCCCATTATGTGGTATATGACATGGCTGATGACATGACAGTTGACATAGCAAAATTAAACATTAAAATTAATATTAAAAATAATATTAATATTAACATGAATATTAATATTAAAGTCACATTAACATTAATATTAACTTTAACATTAACATTAAAATTAATATTAACATTAAATTAAAAATAGCATTAACATTAACATTAAAATTAATATCAACTTAACATGAATATTAATATTAATATTAACATTAATTAACATTATAATTAATATTAACATTAAATTAAAGTTAGCATTAGAATTAACATTAACAATAAAAAAAAATGGATAATTAATTTTTTGGGTTAAAATTTGACATATTAGCTGCCATGTCAGTTGCTATGTCAGGTGCCACATAATGAGAGATGATATCACCCAAAATTTTTGGGAACCAAATAGCATAATTGTTACTTATTAGATACATGATTTTTTTTTAATTTCTTTTGTTCCTCCTTACCTTTTTTTTGTACAATAGGCTAGCCACTCTAGGTTTCCTTTGGGATTTGCTCTCTTAGGTGATCTTGGTTTGTTTTATCGGCTTGTTATCACTGGGATAAGTTGTGTTTGGGTATAACCCCAACATTAGCCCCCTATGGCAGTGTTTAATGTTTAAGTACTGGCACATTTATTAATACTTTAGCCAAAAATTACTTGATAGTAGATGTATTTGCTTGTTTAGAGGACAATACGGACAATCTTCCTGGTGAAATGATTGAATGGAGCATGATGACGCTTCCTGAGTCTCACTAGTGTAAGATGTCACGATTCGCTTTCACTTTTGGGATATGATTACGTGACCAAGTTCAGCATAAATACAGTATCGACGGTGGTACGATGTCTATACTATCATAGTACATAATACAAATAACTATATCATCCACAATAAATAAGCGAGGTAAGACAATATAGGGATGTGCATATTTGGGTCAAATCAACCAAACCAAACCAAATTGAATAAGTCGATTTTTAACCGAACCGATAGTCCAGTCAGATTGTTTCGACCGGACCATTTAAAAAATGACTGATTTGATTCGGTTCACATTTAACATTCCAAAAACCGCTCAAACCGAACCAAACCGAACCCAGTTAGTAACAGTGTAAAATTAGGTTTATATCCATTCCAACTTATCCATCTCACTGTTGGGAGTCCTTGGACTTTGAAATATGGAGGCTATTGCTCATATTCTAAAATCTCTTACTCTCCCTCTCTCTCCCCTAACAGTGTAAACATATGTTACCAGGAGTAACCGCTCAAAGTCTCTGTCGGCCACTCCAGGTAACATATGTTTATTTTCCATCTTCAATTCATAGATTTATTAGGATTATGATTTATTTTCGAGAATCATTTTTGATTTATGGAAGAAATTATTATGCAAGTGATTTACTTCGAAAGATTACGGTCCACTTTGTGATCTCATACAAACATCTTCCAAATAGGAGATGGTTAGGGTTTATTTTGTGTGAATTACTTGTGAAACACTTTTATATACTTGAAATTTTGTGTCTGATCAAAACCGATCAGTCGAACCGATCCCAAACCGAAGCAAGTTGGTCGCTTTCAAAACCGAACCGACCAATTGATTGGTTTGGTTGTGATTATTTTTAAATCGATTAACTTTGGTTCGACTTCGGTTGTGACCAAATAGGTCGACCTCCGACCGATGCACACTTTTAAGAAAATATGACCTATTAGTGTAAACCCCCAAGTTTTTTTTAATTTATTATTATTATTTATTTGGCTTAAATAGTGATTTTTGGATTTTATATATTTTTTTAAAACAAACATGTATTATTATATAGAGCCTTAGTCATGGTTAAGTTTGGGGATGCATGTTGACTATGAGTTATGACATGGCTAGTGTAGTCGTGTGCCATGACTAGCATAATAGCCATGGTAGGGATGGCCTAGCCATGTTTGTGTCCTTTGTATGGTTATAAGTCAAGTTGTGGCTTAAACCATATTTTTGGATTGATTAATTAATTATAAAGATTTTTGACTTTTTAGGAGACCCGGTTGCACAAAATTAGCTCAAACTTGACCCGAATCAAACAAAAACCAATGTCGACATGTAGTGTATACAAATACCACCATATATATATATATATATATATATATATATATATATATATATATATATATATATATATATATATGGGAGCGGATCAAAAGCCCCCCTTAGAAAACCACCTCACTCTCGGCCGTAATTTAATGTTAATATTAATGTTAATGCTAATATTAACACTAATATTAATGTTAATATTAATGTTAATGTTAATATTAATTTTTATTTTTATTTTAATATTAATATTAATGTTAATGTTAATATTAATGTTAATGTTAGTGTTAATGTTAATATTAATTTTAATGTTAAGTTTAATATTATTTTTAGTATTTAATGTTAATATTAACATTAATATTAATATTAATATTAATATTAATATTAATATTAACATTAACATTAACATTAACATTAACATTAATATTAACATTAATATAAACATTGAATTACGACCGAGAGTGAGGGGAATTTTTAGGGGGTTTTCTAAGGGGGGCTTTTGATCAGCTATATATATATATATATATATATATATATATATATATATATATATATATATATATATATATTTGAAGTAATGGGTAATTGTGGTGAACTCGCCTCCACTGGGGCTCGAACTCCTGACCACTTGGGCCGCATGCATCTCTCTTAACCACTAGGCTAGATCAGATTATTTGCAATATATATAATGCATGCGGCCCAAGTGGTCAGGAGTTCGAGCCCCAGTGGAGGCGAGTTCACCACAATTACCCATTACTTCAAATATATATATATATATATATATATATATATATATATATATATATATATATATTTGAAGTATATATATATATATATATATATATATATATATATATATATATATATATTTGAAGTAATGGGTAATTGTGGTGAACTCGCCTCCACTGGGGCTCGAACTCCTGACCACTTGGGCCGCATGCATTATAACATATATATATATATATAATATATATTAAGAAAAGGGAGAAATTTATTCCAGGCGGAACCGGGGTGCCGGGAGATGGCCCAAGCACCAACAAAACCTCCTCTTGGGAGGACGCCTACCTACAAAGCCAAAACGATGAGGCTAGACCGGCTGGGAGAGCCCCGGGGGGGGGGGGGGCACAAAAGAAGGGGGTGTGGGAGGAAAGGGGGCGCGGAGAACCCGCCTAGCCCGAACTAAGGAGGATACTTAAAGAGTAGGATCTGCTTCTTCCCTGAGCTGGAGGAGCGCAGGACCCTTGACGGGACTGACACCGCAGCAGCAACAAGCTGCTTAGTTGCCAGCTTTGTGTGCACCTCCCACGATTCATTGGGTAACTTTGGTATCGAAAATTTGTCTACAAAATAGGTCTCCAAGTTGATGTGTTCGTTGTTGTGTATACCCAGAGCCGTATCGAGAGCCTGCTCGACCTCTAGCATTCTGGGTAGGATCGCGTAAGCTAGATAGAGGTTATCGTCCAAGTTGCGTAAGATGTGGAGTTCCCGGAGGGCCTCTTTCATAGAGCAAATAGCAGCAATCTGCTCGAAAAAAATCACGATATTGGATTGGGGATTCACTGAGCGACGATTCTAGGGCGGCAGCGGTTATATCTGGGTTTGGTGCTGGATCAGAATTGACGGGGTCAGCGGGGGGTGAGGTGATCGAGTTGGGGTCTTCGGTTGGGGCCCTGTGCAGAGGGGCAGCGATCGGGACCCGTTTGAAATATTGTGGTTCCGCGGCCTCGGAGAATCCAGAGGTCTCCTGCTGATGGACCTGAGGGGATATTGGCTGGGAGGCGGACTTGATGTTGTGCTCAGGGAAATCTGTTGTGGTGCCTTGAACGAGGCTAGCAGACGGATTGGCGGTGTCAATGTCTGCGGGTTTCTGTCCTTGGTTGGGGGGGTGTGCTGAGCTGTCAGGGATGAAGAGCTCCGCTGGATCATCTGTGGCGACCTGAGCGAGGGCGTCGAATTGGTTGGCCGTGAGCATTGGAGCAGGATGGGTATATGGATGTAATCCGATATACGTGGCCCTGGACAAGCGGATGGCTCCAAGGGTGCGCTAGGCTCTGGACCTGCGATTAGGTGAGTTCCTTTGAGGACAGTATGGGGTCAAGTAGGGGCAGTCTCATCATCTAAAGCAAAATATAGATGGGAATTGGGTAGGGTGGTCGGTGATTGGATTTTGTTGGACGATAAATCTGGGTGAGCACGACGACATCATGCAGGGAGTGACCCATTGTGCGACAATGTTTGCAGTAGCTGATCCGTTGCTCGAAGATAATTGGCTGAGTGTGCATCTTGTCACCCAGCGCTATGAGGATAGACTACGGTAGCTCTTTGGAGAGGTCTATCTCCATGCAGATTCTTGCATAGTTGTCCTTGGCGACGCTTCGGGTTTCGTCAGCCTCGGCAACGAACTTGCCGAAGGAGCTAGCGATCTTTTTCAGTGCCGTCGTGACAAAGCATATGAAGGGGAGGTTCAAAAAAGTGATCCAAGTGGACACGGTCGAGGAGGATGTTCATCCTTGTGTGTTCCATTTGGTAAGAGTAAAGTGGTGTTTGTCGATCCACCCTGAGCTATGGTACAGAGCTTTTCTGCCGTCTGCGTCAGAAGAGAGGTGTAGATGGGGGAGTTGGGGTCGAGAGGGGCGATGCTGTATCCCAGAGAAAGGTCCCAGGTGTTGACCAAGGTTTGGATCCGCTGTATTTTTGGGCAGGTGGGGGTGAAATGCATGACCCAGGTGCGCGGTAATTAGGTCTTGGACAGAGCCGAGTTATCTTCGTTTGAGAACTACACAGAAATACTTCCTTCTCCAGACGGAGGGGGAGTTTCGATTGGTTGGAGCGTCACCTCAGAAAGAGGAGAAACAAGAGTGATCGGTGCTCTGGGCTTGTCCACGAATGACATGGTTCTTGAAGGTAGAATAGAGGCATGGGAGTCTATCGGTTGCACGGTAGCGTCGATGGTGCCAGACGATTGGGGGTCAGGCACCGATCCACCGATGGCGGGAAGGAATAGCGACAGCGCACAGGGACCATGACGCTCGCCACCCTCGTCGATTATGGCCTGGGAAGCTCCATTGCAAGATCTCACAATGGGGCTGCCGCTAGCGCCCGCAACCGAGCCATCGATGTAAGTGCCTATGGGGAGAGAGGTCCCGTATGTGCCCGCCTCGGGGCAGCCGTTGAAAATGCCCGCAGGGGGGGAGGTTCCGTATGCGCCTGAATGGGGGGCTGCTCCTTGAGTGCCATGGAAGGATCCTGTCACGACCTGTACCCTAGAGTAAGGGCACGAGAAGTGGGTACGTCCAACCTACGCCGCAGTATCGGCGGTAGAACGCTGTCCTTGGTCAATCATCTAACAATATAAGGTACATATACAGTACATACACTCCGAATGGAGGTGACATAACAGAATACAGTCTCAATCACATCTAAGGCAGAAACGATAAGATAGATAGATATGAAAAGAATCCACAGAGATACAACAGATAGATAGAATGTACTAAGTGTCTAAGATATCACAAATCCAGAAAACATCCCAAATCACAAATACAGTACTCCATAGAGTAAATACAACTAAAAAGACATCCTAGACTAAGGGTGTGTCATCTACTGCTAAGGGGTCCTGCTGCTGATCCAGGTCACAGTAGTCCTCTAGGGTAGTCCCGTAATAGGTGGTACAGAGCGCATCGTCCTCATCCTCTGTAATATTTTCAACAGGTCCAGTCAGGATGGGAGCGAGCACAATACATCTCATACAAATCATAACAGGTTAGAAAATATAAACATGCTAGAGAGAAAGATATATTAAACTGAAAGAACAACATGATATGAAAGAGAGAGACTGTAAGTAAATATCTACAATATAATAGAGAACTAATCAGTGACTAGTGATTCAGAGTACAAGATAACATATGAACAGCTGGAGGGTGATTCATGACTATACTAAAGAGGTGATTCATTACTATACTATTTTAGAATTATTCACATGTTTAGTTCTACTCCCCCATCCCCAATCAATACACTAGGATCCGGTCAAGTTATGTTAAGATTCATGACTATACTACTGGCCCATAAAGGGTGATTCAAGAGTGATTCATGAATAGATTTGTGAAGGCTCTGTGATTTATGAGAGTACATGAATCACAAGCTGATACATGAAAATTCATGATAATAGAAGCATGAGATACATGATGTAAGTGAAACATACGAGACATGTGTATCTGATGCTCCCGAGGGGGATAACATCTCATGAAGGGATCCATATAGTTCTAATCCGTTTTACCAACGTGTCAGCATCAAGTAAAGTAATCTAAACCAGGAATATAATCCTAAGCAAGATATGAAATGATCAGAGAATGTACTCGCCTGATATCCTGAGTATCTGAAATAAAATACTGCCTGAGGAGTGGTGTCTGGCTCCTAATAGAATAGTATAAGTCACAACATATCCAAAATGGTAAAATGGACTGCTACAATGCATTCTATATGATGTTTGGGTCAATCTAGGCTAAAGACAACATTTGGTCAAACTAGCTAGGGTTGGGTCAACAATGGTCAACTAGTCTAGGTTAGTCAATTCTAGGTCTAAACAAACTAAGTCTATGCAAATCAAGTATCCAAGATAGCTACTAACTCATAGCCTACGTCACTTGCTAAACCAAGCACAAAACTAAACCATAAGCTAACAAGGCACACAAACTTAGTCATATAATGTATATATATTATTCACATTCACGTATTCATATACACACACACACACACACACACACACACACACACACACACATATATATATATATATATATATATAGAGAGAGAGAGAGAGAGAGAGAGAGAGGGAGAGAGAGAAGGAGAAGCAAAAGAGTAAGTGTGTGTGTGTGTGTTAAAGGATATGTGTTAATGTTATCATATTTAGTGATAGGTAGGTGTATGCGACATGGGATACATGGTGTCAAAGGGTGTATGAATTCATGTGTGTGAAAGGTTATAGGTGAACTCAGTTTATAGAAATGCATAAATACATACTTACATTGCATACATGCATACATACATATCATATATGCATACTTGCATTCATTCATGCACCTATACATACATATATAGATGTATACATACATATTTGAATACATTATATACTTGCATACATTATATTCATATATGCATACTCTACATTATATTATATTCATTCCTGCATACATGCATACATATAATATATGCATACAAACTCATATATTTAACTCAAAATATATGTCAATACATACATTACATTACCTTAACACACACACACACACACACACACACACACACACACACACATATATATATATATTTTCCACACACACACACATATATATATATATATATATATATATATATATATTTATATATATATATATATATATATATATATATCATTCATTCATATCCTATATACATGCATACTTCAGTTCAGGCATTATATCCATTCACATATCATTAAGTTGCATACATATACTTATTTTTATTACATACATGTTATTCATGCATATTACATACTTACATGCATCTATACATTATATACATTGTATACAACATGTAAAAATAGAAGAGGGAAAAAAAGGAAAAAAAACTGAAATGGAATGGAAAGGGAAGGAAAAATGTAAGAAAAAGGAAAAACAGTGGACATATACATGCTTGCATCATATATTCAACATTACCATACATGCTATCATTATATATTGTATTACATTATGTATGCATTATGCATTCATATCTATCATAACATGTATACCTTGCATTCATATCTAGCATTCATTATATACTTTCATGCATACATTGTATATCATTCTTTCATTCATGCATTTATGCATTACTTACATACATTACATTGATTGCATTCCCACATGCTTGCATTCAATCATATATATACATTAATGTAAAGAGGATACATATTATATATATATATATCATTTCATTCATCTAACATATTATGCATTACATACTCTACATTCATTTAATATCCATACTACATAGGCTCATATGTTACACAAAATACCTATGTCGTATAGTCACTCTTCTACATAAGACCAATACTGTACCAATTGGGCCTTCACTAAATTCTAGGATTAAAGTATGTCGTAGTCCTTCGTGTTAGCTTTTTGAAACTTCAAACGGATCGCATTTTCGTGTCCGGAAGCTCCCGGAATCACGAAAATATCAAAACGCGTTCGTCTTTCATACAGCTGACACTCAAATAATTTTACAAAAAGTTTCAGAGCAAATTTGGCTTATTAAAATATATATTTGGAAAGCTAACTTCAATACGGTTCTTTAGAAAAAATGGGAGATTAAATGGAGTTCTAAGCTAAAAGTTATGACATTTCTAAATTGCTTTGGTTAATAAAAACGTGGATGAATATTATAACGAATTTGAGTTGTTTTGGACAAAAGAAACACATGTAGGCCAAGATACTTGGATACCAACATAGCTATCCAAATAAAACTTATTCTAACCATCCTAACTAAGATCAATCCACTCTCTAACTATTCTAAAACTGAATTTAAATATCTATTTAAACTATTATCTTACATATATACACATGGGGTGTCCTAATTTGGGATCTATCAAGTAGGACACAAGACACATATCTAAAATTCTCAAGAGAGCTCCAAATGGCCTCAAATTTGAATCTAAAGGGGACACATGCATGAGGATGGATACTACGGATTCAAGACTAATTTATATACTAAGAAAATCGATTTAGAGGATGGGTTTTACCTATTGGGAGTGGAATTCCAATGAAATCCTTTAGGACACGGCTCCGATACGAAGATCCCTCAAAGTGGACATTCCTCCTTGCACTTCTCTTCCAATCCTTGGTAGCACCCTTCCCTTGGAGAATGGGAATGATTGAGGAAAGATTTGGTGAAGGAATTATTTGATTTGGAGATCAAATCAAAGGGAAGGCTCTCTAAAATTAGGGAAGAACAAAAGGAAAATAAAAGAGGCAAGATTGTAATGAATGAAATGAATCATTCTCCCCTAAAGGTGGCTGCCATAAAGTGTCCATTAGGGCTAATAGGAAATGTCATAATTGCCCCTCTCTAGTCTTATATGGTTAAGTCTAGACTAGGTTCAAGTTTGGGGTCAAAAGGGTCTAGTTTTGAGTCTCTAACTTAACCATTCTAACATGATAAAAATTAGTCTAACTAACTAATTTAAATGTTGGGTTTTGTGGGCCATGCTTAACTTAATATTGGGTCCCATCTATAGTTTAAGCTACCCGGGTCACAATACAAGTCGGAACGAGACGAAACTCAAACCCGACTAAACAAATCCAATAAAAACAATATTAAAAATATAAAATTTTCCCAAAATATTAAAATATGAACAATGACCAAAATCATAATACATCAATTTAAATATTATTAAAATAATCTAAAATTCACCAATTAATTAAAATGCTAAATAATTCAAAAGTCACAAAATGACCAAAATACCCTAGCCTAAAAAGTTGTAAATAGTCATTCTAATTACATGGTTAGGTCCACATGGTCATGGTTAGTCTCTAGGCTCAACAGTTCTAGGGTTCACTAGCTAACACATCAAAATTATAATTCACCAATTTTAAATAGTATTAAATTAATTAAAAATTCCCATAAATCATAAATCCTATTATTAAATAATAAACTTTTACAAAAGTTCAAAATTACTTTCATTTTAGGAAAGTGGGTGTTACAAGTCTACCCTCCTTAGAAAATTTTATCCTCGAAATTAAGATGGTCGTACTTCTTCTAGAGTCTCATCCCCAACAATCAAAGTCTCAGAACTTACCTAAATCATACAATTTAAAAGAATGGCATACGATGGCAGTTGAAAGTCTCATCTAGGTATACTAGTCATGCTAAACCAAAACGGTCATAGGATATCAAATCATACAAGCAATCTGGGGTGCAAAACTAGAAAAGTTATAGAAACAACAAATCGACAAGGCTGTAAGGCAGTCTACCTTCCTATATGAAAACTATAATTATCAAAAATAAAATAAAGATAACTAGTAATTATCTATAAAGGGGTACTATTCAAAGAAAAATCAAAATTAAAAGTTTAAAGAACGAAAGTCAATAGCATTTAAATCCAATCACAATATATATTAAGAAAATTTAGTCTCGATACGATCTAAGTTGATCCATTCTGGGTAATCAAGATTTGGGCAATATGGAGGACAAGGTCATCAAAGTCTGAGCACGAGCATACAAGGATGGAGATTCAGGGAGCTAGGATTCAATGATATTGAAAACTTTTAAAGGGTGATTCAAAGATATGGAATAAGTCAAATTTCTCCTTTTAAAGGGGAAAACAAGAGAAAAGATTTCATAGGAAAGCAAGTTAACCATCTCTCTCTGATACTATCAAGTTTATCATTTGCCAATCATATTTTTATCTCACAAGTCCCAATATAAAAATCAACCTTTATATGACTACCATCAAAATTATATCCTTCCATCATAAAGATTTGACCTTGCCATGATCACCATAGGCTAAATTTCTAAGTTTCGAAATATTATTCATGAAGCATACCCTTCTTACTAGGAATCAAAACTGACCACTTAATCATCATAAATCTAAATTCTTCCACCTTGTCCTAAATTGGATCCGAAGCCTCTAAATCAAGTTTTATGTAATCCTTGAACTTATTCAATTTACTCTCCATGTATTATTTAAATCTAAACCCACTAGGTCTTACAAAACTTATTCTTCATTATAAATTCAACCGTCATATTTCCTTCAACGTACACCTTCAATATTATTCTCCTAAAATTTAAAATTTTCATAAAATCTCTATATTTTATATAACTCAAATTCTTGCGTTCTTTCTGTTTTTTGTCATTTCTTACAATATCTTATTCAATTTCGTATCATCATTGCATATAGTTAAAATCTCTTCTCTATTACTAAATTACTAAATTTAACATCATAGCCTTAAAGTGTAACGTCTTAAGAATCAATAACCAAAATTTATCCAACTTCTCGAAACTAAGTTGACCTCGTATATCCTCATCAGTTATAAAATACATCTATGAATTATTCATACCCAAAAGATTTCTCTAAGTATGATTGTTCCTAAATTGACAATACAACTCTCTTGATTTCATCCTCAAATTCAGTCGTATCTCTATCCCAAACCTATATCAAGGTCCATCATATTATACCCCTAGTAAAATTATCACAAGATAACAAATCAAATCTTTTTCGAGTTAGATGATTTACGTTACTTCATCGACCTTTCGAAGGTGAAAAAATATGTAGATTCAAGGGTTTCAAAGTATAGCTGACAGAATTAGATACGAGACAGGTGATTGATGTAATCAGAACAGTTTTATTTATTATTTTTAAAAAAAATGGTATTACAAGAAATAATAGCAAGAAGAAATAATGATAAAATCTGTTCTTCATCAACTGTTAAAAAGAAATGAACCCATTTAAGATAAAATCTGATACCATACACGTCTTCCTGAAATCATGTTGTCAGAATTTTTCTACGCCAGTAAGCATAGCTGCAATAAACAATAGAGTCCATAATGAAGGTATACACCCTATAGTCATGTTATCTAGAATTCTTACCACGCCACCTGGTATGACTGCAAGAAAATCTAGATTTCATAACTAGGATAAGTATATCTAAATCAGGCTCTACGTCCTTGTCATGCTAGCAAATATGACTGCGATAAATTCTAAACTCCATAAATAAAGTAGACTTTTATCTTTCTCACTGTCCTTATCAAGTATGTTATCAGGGTATACCTTAATTCCAAAAAGATGTATATATATATATATATATATATATATATATATATATATATATATTAAAATATAAATTCAACAACTAACATCAAGATTCAAAATTCAACAATAATCCATCAAAATCAAATTCAATAACAGAAAGTAAGGGTGAATCAAATCAAGGGAAAAAAGAGATTTCAAATCGAAGTTAAAATAAGATTCTCAAGGGTCGTTTCAGGAATCTCTCAAAAAATTCTAATAGTGATTGAGTATCCTCTCATTCTAACACCTATTCCTTAACTCTAATCGCAGGTGCACAGCAGTACAACTAATCGTCGTACTACTACGACTTCGCACAAATACGAATCTCGACCTGCATGGGCCACCACTAAAAACGTGTCACGACCCGCACCCTAGAGTAAGGGCACGAGAAGTGGGTATGTTCAGCCTACGCCGCCTTGTCGGCGGTAGAACGCTGTCCTAGGTCAATCATCTAATAATATAAGGTACCTGTACAGTATATACACTTCGAATGGAGGTGACATAACAGAATACAGTCTCAATCACATCTAAGGCAGAAATGATAAGATAGATAGATATGAAAAGAATCCACAGAGAGATACAACAGATAGATAGAATGTACTAAGTGTCTAAGATATCACAAATCCAGAAAACATCCCAAATCATAAATACAGTACTCCATAGTATAAATACAACTAAAAAGACATCCTAGACTAAGGGTGTGTCATCCACTGCTAAGGGGTCCTACTGCTGATCCAGGTCACAGTAGTCCTCTAGGGTAGTCCCGTAATAGGTGGTACAGAGCGCCTCGTCCTCATCCTCTGTAATATTTTCAACAGGTCCAGTCAGGACGGGAGCGAGCGCAATACATCTCATACAAATCATAACAGATTAGAAAATATTAACATGCTAGAGAGTAAGATACATGAAACTGAAAGAACAACATGATATGAAAGAGAGAGACTGTAAGTAAATATCTACAATATAATAGAGAACTAATCAGTGACTAGTGATTCAGAGTACAAGATAAACATGTGAACAGCTGAAGGGTGATTCATGACTATACTAAAGAGGTGATCCATGACTATACTACTTTGGAATTATTTACATGTTTAGTTCTACTCTCCCATCCCCAATCAATACACAAGGATCCAGTCAAGTTATGTTAAGATTCATGACTATACTACTGGCCTATAAAGGGTGATTCAAGAGTGATTCATGAATAGATTCGTGAAGGCTCTGTGATTCATGAGAGTACAGGAATCACAAGCTGATACATGAAGATTCATGATAATAGAAGCATGAGATACATGATGTAAGTGAAACACACGAGACATGAGTATCTGATGCTCCCGAGGGAGATAACATCTCATTAGGGGATCTATATAGTACTAATCCGTGTTACCAACGTGTCAGCATCAAGTAAAATAATCTAAAACAGGAATATAATCCTAAGCAAGATATGAAATGATCAGAGAATGTACTCGCCTGATATCTTGAGTATCTGAAATAAAATACTACCTGAGAAGTGGTGTCTGGCTCCTAATAGAACAGTACAAGTCACAACATATCCAAAATGGTAAAATATAATACTACAATGCATTATACATGATGTTTGGGTCAATCTAGGCTAAAAATACCCTTTGGTCAAACTAGCTAGGGTTGGGTCAACAATGGTCAACTAGTCTAGGTTAGTCAATTCTAGGTCTAAACAACTAGGTCTATACAAACTAAGTGTATGCAAATCAAGTATCCAAGATAGCTACTAACTCATAGCCTAAGTCACTTGCTAAACCAAGCATAAAACTAAACCATAAGCTAACAAGGCACACAAACTTAGTCATATAATGTATATATATTATTCACATTCACATATTCATATATATATATATATATATTATATATATATATATATATATATATATATATATATATATATATATATATATATATATATATATTACCTCTCCTTATATATATATATATATATATATATATATATATATATATATATATATATATTTATATATATATATATATATATATATATATATATATATTTTTTTTTTTTTACCTCTCCTTATATATATATATATATATATATATATATATATATATATATATTTATAAATATATATATATATATATATATATATATATATATATATATATATTTATATATATATATATATATTTATATATATTTATATATATATATATAAGGAGAGGTAAAAGAGTAAGTGAGTGTGTGTGTGTGTGTGTGTTAAAGGATATGTGTTAATGTTCTCATATTTAGTGATATGTAGGTGTATGTGACATGAGATACATGGTGTCAAAGGGTGTATGAATGCATGTGTGTGAAAGATTATAGGTTAACTTAGTTTATAGAAATGCATACATACATACTTACATTACATATTGCATACATGCATACATACATATCATATATGCATACTTGCATTCATTCATGTACCTATACATACATATATAGATGAATACATACATATTTGTATACATTATATACTTGCATACATTATATTCATATATGCATACTCTACATTATATTACATTCATTCCTGCATACATGCATACATATAATATATGCATAAAAACTCATATATTTAACTCAAAATACATGTGAATACATACATTACATTACCGTAACACACACACACACACACACACACACACACACACACACACAGATATATATATATATATATATATATATATATATATATATATATATATATTATATATATATATATATATATATATATAGCATTCATTCATATCCCATATACATGCATACTTCAGTTCAGGCATTATATTTATTCACATATCATTAAGTTGCATACATATACTTATTTTCATTACATACATGTCATTCATGCATATTACATACTTACATGCATCCATATATTATATACATTGTATACAACATATAAAAGTAGAAGAGGAAAAAAGGGAAAAACTGAAATGGAATGGGAAGGGAAGGAAAAATGTAAGGAAAAGGAAAAACAGTGGACATATACATGCTTGCATCATATATTCTACATTACCATACATGCTATCATTATATATTGTATTACATTATGTATACATTATGCATTCATATCTATCATTACATGTAAACCTTGAATTCATATCTAGCATTCATTATATACTTTCCTGCATACATTGTATATCATTCTTTCATTCATACATTTATGCATTGCTTACATACATTACATTCCTACATGCTTGCATTCAACCATATATATACATTAATGTAAAGAGGATACATATCATATATATATTATTTTATTCGTCTAACATATTATGCATTACATACTCTATATTCATTTAATATCCATATTATATAGGCTCATAGGTTACACAAAATGCCTATATCGTATAGTCACTCTTCTACTTAAAACCAATACTATATCAATTGGGCCTTTACTAAATTCTAGGATTAAAATATGTTGTAGCCCTTCGTGTTAGCTTTTCGAAACTTCAAACGGATCGCATTTTCGTGTCCGGAAGCTCCCGAAATCGCGAAAATATCGAAACGCGTTCGTCTTTCGTACAGCTGACACTCAAATAATTTTACAAAAAGTTCCAGAACGAATTTGGCTTATTAAAATATATATTTAGAAATCTAACTTCGATATGGTTTTTTAAAAAAAATGGGAGATTAAACAGAGTTCTAAGCTAAAAGTTATGACATTTCTAAGTTACATTGGTTAATAAAAACGTGGATGAATATTATAACGAATTTGAGTTGTTTTGGACAAAAGAAACACATGTAGGCCAAGATACTTGGATACCAACATAGGTATCCAAATAAAACTCATTCTAACCATCCTAACTAAGATCAATCCACTCTCTAACTATTCTAAAACTGAATTTAAATATCTATTTAAACTATTATCATACATACATACACATGGGGTGTCCTAATTTGGGATCTATCAAGTAGGACACAAGACACATATTTAAAATCCTAAAAAAAGCTCCAAATGGCCTCAAATTTGAATATAAAGGGGACACATGCATGAGGATGGATCCTACGGATTCAAAACTAATTAATATGCAAAGAAAATCGATTTAGAGAATGGGTTTTACCTATTGGGAGTGGAATTCCAATGAAATCCTTTAGGACACGGCTCCGATACGAAGATCCCTCAAAGTGGACACTCCTCCTTGTACTTCTCTTCCAATCCTTGGTAGCACCCTTCCCTTGGAGAATGTGAATGATTGAGGGAAGATTTGGTGAAAGAATGATTTGATTTGGAGATCTAATCAAAGGGAAGGCTTTCTAAAATTAGGGAAGAACAAAAGGAAAATAAAAGAGGCAAGATTGTAATGAATGAAATGAATCATTCTCCCCTAAAGGTGGCTGCCATAAAGAGTCCATTAGGGCCAATAGGAAATGTCCTAATTGCCCCTCTCTAGTCTCATATGGTTAAGTTTAGACTAGGTTCAAGTTTGGGGTCAAAAGGATCTAGTTTTGAGTCTCTAACTTAACCATTCTAACATGATAAAAATTAGTCTAACTAACTAACTTAAATATTGGGTTTTGTGGGCCATGCTTAACTTAATATTGGGTCCCATCTATAGTTTAAGCTACCCGGGTCACAATACAAGTCGGAACGAGACGAAACTCAAACCCGACTAAACAAATCCAATAAAAACAATATTATAAATATAAAATTTTCCTAAAATATTAAAATATAAAAAATAACCAAAATTATAATACATCAATTTAAATATTATTAAAATAATCTAAAATTCACCAATTAATCCAAATTTTAAATAATTTAAAAGGCACAAAATGACCAAAATACCCTTAGCCTAAAAAGTTGTAAATAGTCATTCTAATCACATGGTTAGGTCCCCATGGTCCTGGTTAGTCTCTAGGCTCAACAGTTCTAGGGTTCACTAGCTAACACATCAAAATTATAATTCACCAGTTTTAAATAATATTAAATTAATTAAAAATTCCCATAAATCATAAATCCTATTATTAAATAATACTTTTACAAAAGTTCAAAATTACCCTTATTTTAGAAAAGTGGGTGTTACAGATCCCGTCGAGATGGGTGCTTGCTCACCCTTGGGTGGCACGAGGGTGGGAGGGTGGGCGCATACGAGAGCCGCATACGAAACCCCAAGTGCACCAACAGCTCCGCAGATAGGAGTGTCATGCGAATGAGAGGTGCCTCCCAGGGAGGGCACATGGGCGATAGAGCATGCTATGGGCGCATGCGCTTCCGAGGGGAGCGCATGGGTGTGATAGTGGGCACATAAGAATTGCGCACACGTATCACCGAATGCGCCAGCAGCTTCGCAAATTAGAGTGCCAGGCGGATAGGGATTTGAATTTTGAATCTGGGTTGACCGGTCGATTGGCGCGGACCCCAATGGAGGCTGAGGGTGGGGGAAATCCGAGGAAGCCGGTGCCCTGAGACTCCCAGCTAGCGTCATCATGGGAGGGGGTCGAGCGACCGGTGGTGGGGTCGACCTAACGACAGCGGAAGGGTTGGCTAGCCGCCGGAGGCCGGAAGGCGTGGAGGAGGAAACTGTGGAAGAGTGGCTCTGGGGGATGGCGGCTGAGGGGGGCCAACGGAGGACGGTGGCTGGGGGCGCTGCAGGGCTGGGCACACACTGGAGGAAATATATATATATATATATATATATATATATATATATATATATATATATATATAATTTTATTTTATTTTATTTTATTTTTCTTTTTCCCCTTTTTTTGAGATAAAGAGAGAAGGAAGATGAAGGTGATGGTGGTGACAATGAAGATGGATGAGGATGATGAAGATGGTGGAGATGTTGGAGGTGGTGATAGAGATGGAGATGGAGATGGTGACGGTGGAGGTGATCGACGGAGGAGGGGGTGTGAGGGGGCCGGTCGGCCAGTTGGCCGGCCGAAGTAGGCGACGCCGGCGGCTGCGGCCAGAGGAGGTCGAGAGGGAGAGGGAGAGATGGAAAAAATAAGAGGAGAGTGAGAGGGATGGAGAGGAGGAGGGAGGAAGCAAGGAGAGAGGGGGAAAAATAGATTCGAGAGATTGAGGGAAAGAGGAAGAACCAAGAGAGTGAGGGAAGGGAAGAGGGAGAGAGAGAGAGAGAGAGAGAGAGGAGAGAGAGAGAGAGAGAGATAAAGAAGAGAGGACACCTGAGAAGGAGAGAGTGAGAGAGATCCGAGAGAGTGAGAGAGATGAGGTGTGAAAGGAGGGATATATATATATATATATAAATATATATATATATATATATATATATATATATATATATATATATATATATATATATATACCACTGCCATTTAAGAGGTCATCTCCCAAAGCACTGCCACCGTCTTCACCCAGAACTAAAGAAGTAAACTCCCCGGAACGACGCAGTCCCAACCACGGGGAAGACCCCCAAACCACCACTTCTACCACTTTTGAACTCACACACTCGATTCGACTCCAGCGACGGCAAGTCAGATACGAGCGAGACACCCAGCAGAGCCTTGATCCCCTTCAACACCCAAGGCCTCACCTCTCCAACCAATTCGACGCTCTTGACCCGGAGGACACAGATACTACCCCGGAGACAGTGGTCCCACCAGACGACTGAGACCCCATCGAGTTACCCACCAAACCAGATGATAAAGAGGCGACATCTGCCATCATCGTAGCAGAGCAACAACACACCCTAGAAGAATCGGTAGAAGCAGCCCTAGTAATTCTAGGGCTAGATTCGGTGCAGAGAGGACTACAAGTCCTAGCCGCAGGTTATCCTCTTCAGCAAACTATTCTTCAGATAGGGAGCGCCAGCGACTCCATAGTGATACCCCCTGAGAATCCGATCCTGGACTCAGCCGGGGAATCAGTCAGTATTATCCCGGAACCTCAGGAGCAATCCATATGCCAATCCACAACGACAAAGGCAGGACCATCAACATCCGAACCCAATGTCAACCAAGGGCCCACAGGAACCACAACAATCCTTACAAGATCTGCTGCCAAGTGGAACACAAAACCCACCCACAACATCCTTAATGCTTAACATCCTATCCTGGAATGTCCGCGGTCTTGCAAACAAACCTACAATAAGGAGAATAACCAGTCTCCAAAAAATCCACAAAATTGACATCCTCATAATTCTTGAACCCAAAATTTCCTCCAAAAGATTAAAATCTATCCAGCTGCAACTGGGCCTCCCTACGGCCATTGCGGGCAATTACGATATTTGGATTCTCTGTATGAAGGACGTCAACATCGGAGTCATCCAAGACTCCAGACAGGCCCTCTCCTGCTGGTTCGAATACCCCACGATCCCCGACCGTACTATCATTTCTGCGGTCCACGGCAGTTGCGATATTGCAGAGAGGAAACACCTCTGAAACGACCTCCTTGACATCAATCACCATCACAGCAACTCACCATGGCTCTGCATTGGGGATTTTAATGTGGTTACCTGCAGAGAAGAGTAAATCGGCGGTCGACCCCCTCCCATTCCGGCCATGCAAGGTTTCAACAACTTCATCTTCAGTGCTCACCTCGGTGCCATCCAGTTCACGGGCAACGAATTCACCTGGTGCAACATGCAGGAAGGCAACCGTCGTCAATATTTGAGGCTGGACAGGGCCCTCACGAATGTCTTCTAGTACGGAATGGGGATCACTACAAACCTGCCACACCTCAACTCCTCTGAATCTGACCACGTACCCTTGCTGGTTGAAATAAAAATAACTCTAATCCATACAAAAAACTTCCAATTCCTCGACCTCTGGAACAAGCACCCACAATTTTTGGGTATTGTGGCGGATACGTGGAATCACGAAGACTCCCCCAACCCTCTCTCTCGAGTGAGCAACAAACTCAAAGCCACGAGGAAAGCACTAACAGTTTGGAGCAAACAAGCTTACGGGGACATCTTTCAAGCCGTTAGGGCTGCAGAGGACGACGTCACTCGTGCCGAAGCCAAGTTCACCTCGGATCGCTCTGTCGAGGCCAGGAAAGCCCTGAACCTCACTACGGCTATGCTCAAATTCAGGCTCAAAATGAAAACTGATTTCTGGAAGCAGAAAGCGAGGTTGAAATGGGACATCGAGGGGGATAAAAGCTCCAAATACTTTTATAACTGCGTCAAAGGCCGCAGATAGAAGCTAACCATCCACCATACCACCAACGACAACGGGAACGTCATCACAGACCAGAAGGGCATTCAGACGGCAGCCACGGAATTCTACTCCAAGCTATTCTCCAAAGAGACGGTTCACAAAGATATCCCCTTCCTCGACCAAATCCCCCTCCTCATTAATGCTACCGACAACATGCAGTTGGAAAGACCCCCTACCGCCCTGTAAATGAAAGATGTCGTGTGGGCCCTGAACGAGCACAGTACGCCCGGACTAGACGGATTCTCGGGGGTCTTCTTTCGTACTTGCTGGGATATCATCAAACATGACATCACTGAAGCGGCCATTGCATTCTTCGAAGGAGCCATATATCCCAAAGCCATTTCTAGTGCCAAGTTGATCCTTATCCCAAAAAAAGACAACCCATATTTCTTTCGCGACTTTTGCCCCATCAGTCTTTGTACCTTCACCAACAATATCATATCCAAGGTTATAGCAACCAAGATGGTCGGGATTCTCTCCAAGATTATTTCTAAGGAGTAAAGCGGGTTTGTTCGCGGAAGGAACATCCAGGACAATATTATGCTAGCCCAAGAGTTAATCACCTGCATGAAGTTTCCAGTAAGAGGGGACAACATCGCTGTCAAAATTGACATGGAGAAAGCTTATGACAGACTGGATTGGCAATTCATGATATGGGTCTTCAGGGCGTTCGATTTCTCAGAAACCTGGACCAATATCGTCTGGAGATCCATTAGCAACTCCTGGTTCTCTACGGTCATCAATGGTCAAGCACAAGGGTCTTTCAAATCCAGTCACAGGGTTAGACAGGGCGACCCTCTATCATCTACTGTCTTCATCATCGCAGTTGACGCCCTGAGCAGGAACCTTAACAACATGGTCAGAATCCCGAACTTCCAGCACTACCACACATCCAGTGGATGCCCCATCATCACTCATCTGGCTTTCACTGACGATCTACTCATTTTCTCCTCCGGGGACGAAGAAGCAGTAGAAGTGGTCCAGAACACCCTACAGAGGTATTCTAGATGCTCCAGCCAAAAGATCAATCCCTCTAAGAGCGTTAT
The DNA here is from genome assembly GCA_029216955.1 of Iris pallida. Taxonomy (NCBI): domain Eukaryota; kingdom Viridiplantae; phylum Streptophyta; class Magnoliopsida; order Asparagales; family Iridaceae; genus Iris; species Iris pallida. The sequence goes on along the minus strand of JANAVB010032620.1, from coordinate 10,781,686 downwards.
CTATGCCCACCATAACATCATGAGAGAGCATGCCACTAACCTAGCCAACTTAACATCATTCTCAGTTGACCATCCTTCGTTCAACTACCTCGGTTGTCCTCTGGTGTACGGGAAATCCAACTCTGGCATCTTTGAGCACTTGATTACTAAAATCAGGAAGAAAATTAAAGGATAGCACAATGCCACTCTATCATCGAGTAGCAAGATTATCCTCATCAAGCACGTGCTCACCTCCATCCCCATCCATACCCTGGCTGTATGCTCTCCGTCCAAGAAGGTTATCGCTTCGATCGAGAAGATCTTTTGTCAGTTCTTTTGGGGGCACTGTGACGGCCACTACAAACATCACTGGGCTAGCTGGAAATCCATGGCCCATCCCACAGTCGAGGACGGGATGGGATTTTCTAAACTAACTCACATCGTTAATGCTTTCTCGATAAAATTATGGTGGAAACTCCGTACGACCAACTATTTATGGACCAAGTTTTTGTAGACCAGGTACTTCAAGCACATCCACCCTTCTTTGGCCGTATCCAACAGCAGATCCTCAGTGGCTTGGCGTCGTATCCTTATCGGGAGAGACCTAGCCGAGCCAGCTATGAGACTAATATTGGGGGCGGGCGACTCAGATCCTTTCTTGGAGCGATGGGTTAGGGAGTGCATGATCGCGTGTCTCACGGAACTGCAGAGAAATACGAGGATCAGAGACCTGTAGAATCCCACTACTGACGACTAGAATTGGGACAAAATTCTGGAATGGTCCGGTAACACAACGGCAGACAGCATCCGAGCACGCGGATTACGTATTGGCCGCGAGGCGGACGCGCTGAAGTGGTCACTAGAGGCAGCAGGGGAGTTTTCGCTGCGGTCGGCGCGTATCGCTATCCAGGGATCAGGGGAGCCGCACTATCCCATTGCCTACTATTGGCAATCCTATATCCCTAAGAAGTGGTCGTTCCTAATGTGGAGATTCATTAGAATGAAACTTCCCACTGATGATATCCTAAACACCAATCGGCATCAACTTAGTATCAGCCTGCTCGTGCTGTACTGAGCGTCAGGTGGAGACTATAGATCACATATTCTGTCAAGGGAGCCTATCTAGCAGCATCTGGAGGTCCTTTAACCAGCTATACTGTATCAAGCCGGGCGGTGGGCGCTTCAATGATCTAGCAGCTTCCTGGGGATTAGCATCCTATGGCCACCAGATCGTTGCAGCGGCGACCACGTGGATGATTTGGAAGAATCACAACAAGGCGAGATATGAAGGTCACCAGTACTTAGTGGATCAACTCATTCGGGAGATCGCCCGCTAATGTCGTAAAAGGAGTACCAATTGCTCCCACATCCCTCAAGTATTCTGGTCCTCGCTTCAACCCTAGCTCTGGTTGGTAGGGTTGTGTCGTTTCCCCCCTTGTCTTTATTTTGGGTGCTTTGTATACTTGTACAGACTTCGGCATTTTTAGCCTTCTTTAATAAAAGGAGGGGTTTTAATAATATATATATATATATATATATATATATATATATATATATATATATATATGTATATATATATATATATAGGGAAGGGATATTGCACCAAACTTACTGCATCAATTGTTGCACCAAACAATCTCAACCACACATTTATTTCTATCATGTGGTTATAAAGCATTCCATAAAATTGTTGCCACGTCAGCATGCTTTATAACCACATGATTGAAATAAATGTGTGGTTGAGATTGTTTGGTGCAACAATTGATGCAATAAGTTTGGTGCAATATCCCTCCCCATATATATATATATATATATATATATATATATATACACACATATATATATATTTTATATATGTATACATATACATATATAAATATATGTATATGTATATGTATATCTATATGTATATGTATACATATATAAAATATATAAATATATGTATATGTATATGTATATCTATATGTATAAATATATGTATATGTATATGTATACATATATAAAATATATATATATATATATATATATATATATTTTATATATATATATATACTATATATATATATATATATATATATATATATATATATATATATATATATATATATTTCATAAAAAGCCGAAGCCAGGCCAAGTATACAAGACACAAAATGACAAAGCCTATACAAGTATACTACCAAAAAGGAGCGAAGAGGGGTAGAAGGACCTCCACAAGCAAGAGCTAAGGGAGGGTAGAGGCCCAAAACGGACTCAAAGTGTGGGAGTAGAGGGTGCTCCGCTTTCGGCAATGACGAAAGACTTCCCGGATGATCTGATCTGAAGAGTATTGGTGGCCTTCATATCTCGTCTTGTTGCAATTTTTCTATAACACCCACGTTGCGATCGCTGCGACGATCTGGTGGCCGTGGTAGGCACAACCCCAGGCACCCGCCAGATCGTGGAAGCGTCCACCGCCCGGCTCAATGTTGTAGAGCTGATTGAGGGTCCTCCACGAGTTGCCTGACAAGGTCCCTTGACAAAAGATGTGGTCGATGGTCTCCATCTGACGATCCAGGCAGTAATTACAGGCTGACGCAAGACTAATCCCGATAGTGTTGAGGATGTCGTCAGTGGGCAGTCTCTTGTTTATGGCTCTCCACATGAGGATAGACCACTTCTTGGGGATACAGCTTTGCCAATAGTGAGGGTGATGCGGCTGGCCAGGCCCCATGATAGCATTCCTCGCAGATCTCACTGAAAATGCCCCTGAAGCATCAAGCGACCATCTAAGCGCATCGTCTTCACTGCCTATGGTAATTCTGAGCTGGCCGATGCTTGTCACTGCTTCAACACCAGCCCAATCTCGGATTTTGTTCCAGTGCCAGTCGTTAGTGGAAAAGTTCCACAAGTCTCTGATTCTGCTATTTTTCGGTGTAACCAGAAGACTAGGGATTAAGCTGTCCCCGATCTATCGCTCCAGGAATGGGTTCGACTTGCCGGTTCCCAATATGAGTCTCATTGCGGGCTCGACGAGGTCGCAACCAACAAGGATGCGGCGCCAGGCAGCCGATGATCTGCTGTTGGATATGGCCAGTGTAGGGTGAGTGTGTTTGAAGTACCTTGCCTTCATAAATCTAGTCCATAAGTTCTTGCTCACGCGGAGTTTCCACCACAATTTCATAGAGAAAGAATTAACGATATGGGTGAGTTTGGTAAAACCCAGACCTCCGACCTCGGGAGGTCGAACCATCGATTCCCAGCTGGCCCAGTGGTGCTTGTCTTGACCATTACAATGCCTCCAGAATAAGTTACAGAAGATCTGTTCGATCGAATCAAGAACCTTCTTGGGTGGGGAGCACGTAGCCAGGGTGTGGATGGGGACAGATGCTAGCACATGATTGATAAGGATCATCTTGCCACCCGAAAACAGAGTGGCATTATGCCACCCTTCCAGTTTCTTTCTGATTCTTGCTATCAGGTTCTCAAAGATACGAGTATTAGATTTCCTGTACACCAGGGGGCAACCGAGATAGTTGAACGGAGGTTGGGCAACAGAGAAAGATGTTAAATTGGAGAGGTTGGTAGCGTGCTCTCTTCTGATGTTATGGTGGGCGTAGATAATACTCTTGGAGTGATTGACCTTCTGACCCGAACATCTGGAGTACCTCTGCAGGGTTTTGTGGACTACATCCACCGCTCCAACATCCCTAGAGGAGAAGATGAGTAAATTATCCGCGAATGCCAGGTGGGTGATAGTAGGGCAGCCACTGGAAGTGTAATAGTGTTGGAAGTTTGGAGTACCGACCATATTGTTAAGGTTTATACTCAGGGCATCCACAGCAATGATAAAGACGATGGAGGATAGGGGGTCGCCCTGTCTAACGCCCCGACTGGATTTGAAGAATCCACCTGCCTGGCCGTTGATAACCGTGGTGAACCACGAGTTGCTGATGGATCTCCACACGGTGTTGGTCCAGGCTTCCGAGAATCCGAAAGCTCTGAAGACCCAGATCATAAATTGCCAATCCAGTCTGTCGTAGGCTTTTTCTATGTCTATCTTAATGGCAATATTGTCCCCTCTAGCTGGAAACTTCATGCAGGTGATTAACTCTTGGGCCATCATAATATTGTCCTGGATGTTTCTCCCTTGCACAAAGCCACTTTGTTCCTCAGAGATTATTTTGGGTAAAATCCCCGCCATCCTGGACGCGATAATTTTGGAGATGATTTTGTTGGTGAAGGGGTAAAGACTGATGGGGCGATAATCCCGAAAGGACTCTGGGTTATCATTTTTTGGGATGAGGATGAGGTTGGCGCTGGATATGGCTTTGGGGTAAGTGGCACCCTCAAAGAAGGCGATGGCCGCGTCGGTGATGTTTTGTTTGATAATATCCCAACATTTGCGAAAGAAGATGCCCGTGAACCCGTCCGGGCCGGGGGCACTGTGTTCGTTCAAGGCCCACACCGCATCTTTTACCTCCTGAACCGTGGGTGGACGTTCCAGCTGGGTGTTATCGTTGTCATTTATGAGTCTGGGGATTTGGTCCAAGAAGGGTCTATCGATATGGACAATCTCTTTGGTGAATAATTTGGAATAGAACTCCGCCGCTGCTGCTTGGGTTTTTTTCTGGTCAGTAATGATGTTCCCGTTGTCGTCTGCCTTACGGTCGAAGGCTAACTTCTGTCTGCGACCGTAGATGCAGGTATGGAAAAATTTTGAGTTTTTATCCCCCTCGCTGTCCTATTTCAATCTCGCTTTCTGCTTCCAGGAGTTGGTCTCCACTTTAAGACGAAATTTGAGCATGGCCATGGTGAGGTTCATGGCAGACCTGGCAAGTGACTGAACGCTCTGACGCAAAATGGGTTTTGGCTTGGGTGACATCGTCCTCCGCAACCCGTATGGCTTGGAAAATGTCTCCATAGATGAGTTTGCTCCAATTGGATAGAGCTTTCTTCGTCGCTTGGAGTCTGTTGCTCACCCGCGATAGGGGGTTGGGGGAGTCTTCCCGGTTCAACGCTTCCGCGATGATGCTTAGAAATTAGGGATTATTAGTCCAGAAATTGAGGAATTAGAAGTTATTTTTGGGAGGGCTGGCGGAGTTTTTGATTTCAACCAGCAGGGGGCGTGGTCGAATTCGGTGGAGTTGAGATAGGATAAATTTGTGGTGATCCCCATGCCGAGCCAGCGATCGTTCGTGAGCGCTCTGTCCAATCGGGAGTATTGTCGACGGTCACCTTCCTGTATGTTGCACCAGGTGAAGGCGTTACCTATGAACTGAAGGGTAGTGAGGTGAGCATCGAAGATAAAATTGTTGAAGTATTGCATGGCCGATATAGGAGGAAGTCACCCTCCGATTGTCTCTTCTCTACAGGTGATCGCGTTGAAGTCCCCGATGCACAACCAAAGAAAGTTAATGTGGTGGAGGTGGATGTTTATGAGGTCATTCCAGAGATGTTTCCGTTCGGCAATATCACAGCTACCGTGGACCGCGGAGAGGATGGTACACTCAATAAGCGAGGGGTGTTCCCACCAGCAAGTGAGGGCTTGCTGGGAGTCCTGGATGACCCCGATTTTGACATCCGTCGTGCCGAGAATCCAAATGCCATTTCTGTCGGCTATGGCCGTTGGGAGGCCTAGCTGTAACTGGATAGATTTTAATCTTTTGGGAGAGATTTTGGGTTCGATGATAATGAGGATGTCGATCTTATGAATTTTCTGCAGTCCAGAAATTCTCCTTAATGTTGGTTTGTTCGCCAGTCCGTAGACGTTCCACGATAGGATGTTCAACATTAATGAAGTTGGGGTGGGGTGTTTTTGTTCCGCCTGGTGGCGGATCTGGTTTGAATGGTTTTGTTATCAACAGTAGCTTTGTTGGCCTTGTCCCCACTTGAGGTGGGTGCTTCTGCCCGTGGCGAGGTGACATTGCCCCTACTCGGGGGGTGACGCCTCCGCCTTTGACGTGGATGGAGAGTCTCTTGGGGGGTTGCTCTAGTGGGTCCGTGGGAATGCAAACCAGTTCCCCGACGGAGTCCAAGATAGGATCTTCAGAGGGGATGACCAGGGAGTCACTGGCGCTCCTGATCAGGAGCATGGTTTGCTGGAGGGGGTAACCTGTGGCTTGGACCTGAAGTCCTCTTCGTACTTGTTCTGGCCCGAGGATTGCAAGGGCTTCTTCGACCGGATCTTCGGTGGGCTGTTGAAGGTCCACGCAGATGGTGTCGGTGATCTCTTCGTCAATCTCCGTGTTTGGGGGGTGTGTGTTGTCTCGGTGAGATCAAGTTCGGCCGGTGGGTCGCTAGACTCACTTGGTTCTGCTTCTCTCGATTCTAAGACATCGAAAGGTTTGGAGAGGATAAGATCTCGGGTGTTGTAGGGGGGCAGAGCTTTGATTAAGGTTTTGCAAGGATGCTCGCTTCGGTCGGTCTTGCCGTCACTGGATCCGAATCGAGTGTGCGTGTTTGGGTATGGCAGAATAGGTGACGAGGGTGTCCTTCCTTCGGCTGGCTCAATGTCTCTCTGGGTGGCTTTCTTCTTGAGTTCTGGGTGAAGGCGGTGCCAGTGCTTCGTGAGGTGGCCCCTTAAATGGCAATGATTATAGAACAAAATGTGGTTGTCGTAAAGGACTTGTTGGGTGTGGGATCGGTTGTCCAGCTCGATTGTAACACCCAGTTTTCCAGATGAGGGTATTTTTGAAATTTTGTATTTATAATTATTATTTAAGGATGTTTATTTCATATTATGATTTTTAGTGATTTTTAATGATTTTTAGTAGAATTGATTTTGGGCCTATAGTTGACTTTGACTAGTGTTGACTAGAAGACTAACCTAGTGACTAACCCAGGTTAAGACCCCTTAGTTAGGTTAAGTAAACTTGGTTTAACCTAATTTAGTGAAGTTTAAGTCATTGGAACTTGTTTGGAGAGATTTGGAGTTGATTTGACTAATATGGCTTATGACTTCATAAGTCATGATTAATGACTTGACTTATAGCCCATAGGCCCACACCATGGACCAAACCTAAACCTAATCAGCCCATGGTAGCTACTATTGATCATTTTCCCCTATTTAATCCCCTCCTAGAATTTAGGGCTAGCCTCCATTGGAATTTGTGCAAGTTTTGGAAGAGGTGAGTCTCCATCTTTCTAAAATCATAGGAAATCCATTTCAACTCTATTTTCCTTCAAATCAATTGCATTAGGACCTAATTCTTCTATTCTTTCTGTTTGTGTAAGAATATTTCAGAGTAAGATCAATTTGTGGGAGTTTTTGAGGCTTGGAGAACCATTCCATTTGAGGCTTTTGTGAGCTTTGTACATCAATAGGTATAATCCATTCTAACCCATGAAATTTCTGTTTAATTGTATTTCTAGGATGCCCTAGCCCTAACCTAACTCTAGGAATATGAATCACCATAAGTTGTGTCCATTTCGTGTCCTAACATGATATGTATCAGTGTCGTGTTTGATGTGTTTGATGTAATACCTCAACCAACATTTTGTTCTAATTTCTGAAATGTTTTGAATGGAATTTTAGTCCTAGGGCTTGCTTAATGTTTTGCTTTCATTTCCAAATTTTTGTGTCGTGTCGTGTCCCACGGGGACACGAACACGCGGGGACTGAAACACTTGCTGTATCCTGCATCACGGGGGTCGATAACTCCCGACACAGGACACGTGGAACGCCATTTTTGGCGAGGATGATGAGACATAGACTGACATCATCCTCCCAAAAGATGGGAGCTCGAGGTTGCGTGTGTGAGGAGAAATCCTCCTCGTACTGGCCGCACTGGCCGCGCGCGTGCGCTGTGCACGCGTGGGTTTTGGCCACTGACACGCACTTTTATTTCAGACACGGGGACACGGGGACGCGGTACAGGATGACACGATTGTAGCCCTATGTGGGGCAAACACGTAGGCACGAGCACGAGTCGTGTCATGCCCTGTCGTGTCCTAGGGCGATACACACGTGTGCACGATGCTGTGTGCCAGTGCAGTGTGTGTGTGTTCAAACATAATTGGACACGCCGTGTCTGTCGTGGGGACACCACAAGACTCGTGTGGACCTATGACACCTACACATTGTTTACCAACAAATAATTTGTAGTATTAACTTGATTTTTGGCTTCGAAATTCATTTTCCCAATTAATTACTGATACGTATTTCAGTTGTGTTTCTGAGAGTTTAATTCTGATTTTTAAACTGAGTTGTTTCCTGTTTAATTTGCCATGTTTGGATCTTACACATGTATTAGTTTACAGTTAGGTAGATTCAGGTGAGATGGGGTTTTGATTGGTCATTGTTGGAAATTTGAATGTAGAATGGTAGATTAATATGTTGGCTGATACCAAATAGGAAATTAAATTCCTGTTTTCTTTTTAAACCTATTTAACTGAAATCTTGGTGTTAATTACATGTTAGATCATGAGCACATATTTTAGTTACTACTAAGTAGGGATTTGCCTTAGATTTGGTTACTGTTTGGGATTTTCGAATATGAGCTCAGTCCAGGAAAACTCAGAACCTTTCATTCCATTTTAAACTGGAATTTGGTATTAATTTAGCTTGTTAGATTCATAAACATTGTATTAACTACTGCTAGGATGAATTTCCATGTTAGATTAGGATTTCACTAAAGTAATGGGATTTCGATGGATTGGGGCTGTTCAATAGGACTGGACTGATACACAGTCCTTAAATGAAATCCTGAACTTTAAGTCCCTGTTTAAGCTATTTTTGATGTTTAATACCAGGATTAGATTCAATTACATTGTTAGTCTACTGTTGAGGATTGGTTATTGATTGGTATTGAGTATGGGACTCGAGAATTTAGGTTGGAATGATTCATGAACTGTTGATAATCTCAGGTTCTTGAGAACCATTGCTAAGAATTTCTAGCACTAAATCTTGAGTTTCTACACTGTGGACACCCTCTACACTCAATGTTCTTTTTACTGTTTTACATTGAACCATTCTACACTGTTACACTAACTGTTATGACACTAAGTGCCACACACACATGTATACACACCCAACTGTCTAAACTGAGGACAGCCCCATATAACAGCCTAAACCTGTTCTCATGCCCTCCATTTCATCCCATGTTCAGCTAATTGCAGGCCCTAAACCAGACCCTATTGGCCACCCAAACCAGTCTAATGCAGTCCTATATATAGAGGTATTACACACATGTTACACACCAAGTCCCTGTTTTTAATGTTCAACACAACTTCACTCATGTAGCATCACACACCATGCACACTCACAGATTTCACACTGTTTTTCAATCATTCCTATATCCCTATCCACGGATTCTACATACATGTGACACAACCACCACTATCATGTGGTAACACATGGTACACACCCTCACTCTCACACCCTATCACACATCATGCCAATATCACTATGTTTCACTCACTGCCACCTTAAACACTCCCACATCACTGTTCAAATTCCCTTGTATCACACATGCTCTCATGTGTCCACAACATTTTCAATCTAAGTCTTAAACACATGGTCACACATTCACACTATCCTCCCATTTTCAAGATCCCACATTCATACAATGCTCTACACACACCCACAGTTACATGTACACCTAGACTCACACACATATACCCCCATACACATAAACATGTATCCTCTCTATATCACTATATATTAATATATATATTTGCCTATATGCATAAAGTGGCCTATATGTGTGTTAATGTGTGCTATTTATATAAATTAGATATTTTATGTATAAATATGTGAGAGTAGACCTTGTGTGTGAAATGTGTGTTATTTTGCCTATGGCCTATAGCCTATGGCTTCTAGCTTATGTTTTATGGCTGAATGCCCAGTCAATATGTGTTGTTGGCTTGTATAGCCCAGTTTTGATGTATGCTTGCTAGTCTAGGCTTGGTTAGGCCTAGTGAGACTTGACTGGACTAGGATTGACTATTTTAGTTGACTTGGGTCGACCCAGAGTTGACCAAGTTTGACTTGGACCTAGTTTGACCAAGACAGTTGACCAGGTTCGACTTAGAGTTGACTTTGATCTAGATTGGCCTAGAAATCATGTAGATTGCATTTCATCTTTCAATTCTCTTATATTTTACATGTCATGACCCATACTATTCTGTTTAGGACATTGTGACTCCGGTGCACATCTGATATTTCATTACTCTTTTCAGAGTATCAGGGAGTACATTCTCTGATAGTTCTTTCATTTACTTGTCAATTACTGTACTTCAGTTCTAGATAGTTTTATGTGATCTTACAACACGTATGGATTTCTGGATTCATGTATGTGACACATATACCATCTGTTGGCCTCTATTTCTGGAACCACTACTGGCATTACTTTCTGGAACCACTACTGGAACCACCCTCTGGAATCACTACTGGAACCACCTACTGGAATCACTCTGGAATTTTGCTAGTATCATTATGTTTAGCTGGACTCATCTCTATTTCTCGTGTCGTTTCTGGATTCACTTGTACTTGTGGGCGGGGAATATGGAATAGGCATTGAACATACCCAATACTGGAACCACTCCCTTGGATAATACTGAATGATAGCCATCTCACACCCGGCCAGGTGTGATGTGCCGTATTACCTACAGCCGTTCACATGTCGGTCCCGATATTTTAAAACACACTGTTAGAGTATAGGCTGGACTCACCCTGAAATCATTGATCACATTGACTGGAACCATCCCGTACTGGACTCATCTTGTATAAGATTCGTCTGGTACTGGACTTTCGTTGGAGTCACACATGTCTATATTACAGTCTGGACTCATATTGCTACTCTAGTTCAGCTAGATTTTATTTTTCAGTCTTCATTGCCATGCTTCTCTTCTTGTTTAGTTATTTCCCTTTCTTTGTACCTTAACTGTTCTCTATATCATTACCTGTATAAAACTGCTATATTTCATCAATAAAACTGTTTATAATGCTTTATAGTTCTCTGTCATTTAATTGGATTTCTTGATGAGTTGTACTCGTTCCTGTCCTGACTGGACCTGTTGAAATTTTACAGATGATTGCCCTGAGGATACATGCCCTACATATTATGGACCCGGAGACGGGTGACTACCTTTGGCCCCGACACTCAGGAGTGATCGGGATTTCGTTTAGTAGACTAGCATTTGTTTCCATGTTGAACTTGTTATAGAAGTTTTGAGACTTGTGTAGTATTTGAGATTTGTTGATAGTTGTTATTATTTTAGTAGTTGTTCTTCTATTCTTAGTTTAATTCTTCTGTGTTTATCTTATCGTGCTTAGACTGTGATTGAGTTACAATATCTTATACTTGTCCTCCGTTCGGAGTTGATCATGATGAGTACATTATAATTGCGTGAGTTGCTGGTTAGATAGTAACCTAGGACAGCGCTCTACCGCCGACACTGCGGCGTAGGCTGGGCATCGTTACGTATTCGTACCCTCACAGTGGGTGCGGTTCGTGACACGTTTTTAGTGGTGGCCCATGCAGGTCGAGAGTCGCATTAGAGCGATATCGTGGTAGGACGACGACTTAGTTGTACTGCTGCGAGCCTGCGATAGAATTGAGAGATAGGCTTTAACGGAGAGGTACTCAATCACAGTTAGGAAAATTCTGCTTCAATTCATGCCATCTACATATCTTACTGACTTGTCTTTTTGCAATTAACTGTCCTCCTTTGATTTATCGGTTCCTGCTCAGTATTGACTTCCTTTTCGATCTGTCTTCAGGATGGTGGAGACACGATCACATCGCTCTGGTACAGTAGCCGCTGGAGAGGGGTCTGCTACCTCTCGTCCATTGCAGCAGCCTGTTGAGACTGTAGCACCTTCTGTTCCTGATCAGACAGGAGCTGCTGTAGCCATTGGGGGTATGCCTCTACTTGTTCAGAGGACGACCCCAGTCATTCCTGAGATGTTTCAGCAGCAGCATCAGCAGCCACCTGCAGGGACAGTTGACGCCGTTCAGCTGTTGGCTTTCTTCAGGCAGTACATGGAGGGTCAGCAGACCCAGCAGCAGAGGCACACGGCAGAGCTCAGCAGAGGCATTGAGCTGGCAGTGACGGCAGTGGAGAGAGTTGTAGCTCAGCCAGTGGCAGCCCTGTCCGTACCAGCCACGAGAGAAGGGCATCCAAGACTTCCAGAAGATGCACCCGAGAGACTTCAGAGGGACAAGGGGATCCTGTATGCCGATGAGTGGATCGAGCATATAGAGAGATCTTCAGGCTGGCTGAGATCCCGATGAGGCTCCAGATAGAGGCAGCGGCCAGTATGATACAGGATCTGGCCCGTACATGGTACCAGACCGACCCGAGTGTTGGCACAGCAGGACAGACTTGGGCAGCATTCAAGAAGCTGTTCAAGGAGAAGTTCTTTCCAGACGCAGCACTGGAAGCCCTCGAGACCCAGTTCGAGGCCCTAGTTCAGGGGACCCAGTCCGTGGAGGAGTACGCAGGAGAGTTCTGCCGCTTGAGCAAATTTATGGAGGACTTGTCGGAGACGACGAAGGCCCGAAGGTTCCGGAAGGGCTTGGTAAAGGAGGTCAAGTCCTACACCAAGAACGCCCGTAGCGCTACATTTGAGGAGATCCTAGTGGACGCACTAGCTGCAGAGATGATCTTGAGCTTAGGCTCAAGAGGGGGCGAGACTCCCAGGGTGGTAGCAGCAGCGAGGTCAGGCCAAGAGGCCCCATGTGCAGGCTCAGCAGGCACAGGCACCAGTGAGAGTGCAGCAGGCACAGCATCAGCATAGAGGACAGGACCGCGAGGTGCAGACTTGTGCCTACTGCAGGAAGGCATGGCATGTTTGGGAGTCTTGTAGGAGGAGGCTGAAGGTTTGTCTATTTTGTGGGTCTGGTGCTCACAAGATGATAGATTGTCCCGCTGCACCTCCTTATGAGGGAGCTAGGCCACCTGTAGCTCAGCACCAGAGGGGTAGAGCTTTTGCATGGGGTCGAGGAGACCGACGCTACAGGTGATGGGTTAGCAGGTTTGTCCTTCTCATTCTTCCTCCCCACTTTCCTGTGTGATTCCCTTAGTACCTGCCAGGATATTGTTTGTGATTGCTAGATAGTGTAGCTACCCTGTACGAGACTGTGGAATCACGACCGGTAAGATTTTATTTGCATGATTATCTCTTGACCTTGATTGTTTGGGTTTGACTGAAGGGTGCGACCATTTTAATTTCGAGGACGAAATTTTTATAAGGTGTGTAGGATTGTAACACCCAGTTTTCCAGATGAGGGTATTTTTGAAATTTTGTATTTATAATTATTATTTAAGGACGTTTATTTCATATTATGATTTTTAGTGATTTTTAATAATTTTTAGTAGAATTGATTTTGGGCCTATAGTTGACTTTGACTAGTGTTGACTAGAAGACTAACCTAGTGACTAACCCAGGTTAAGACCCCTTAGTTAGGTTAAGTAAACTTGGTTTGACCTAATTTAGTGAAGTTTAAGTCATTGGAACTTGTTTGGAGAGATTTGGAGTTGATTTAACTAATACGGCTTATGACTTCATAAGTCATGATTAATACTTGACTTATAGCCCATAGGCCCACACCATGGACCAAACCTAAACCTAATCAGCCCATGGCAGCCACTATTGATCATTTCCCCCTATTTAATCCCCTCCTAGAATTTAGGGCTAGCCTCCATTGGGATTTGTGCAAGTTTTGGAAGAGGTGAGTCTCCATCTTTCTAAATCATAGGAAATCCATTTCAACTCCATTTTCCTTCAAATCAATTGCATTAGGACCTAATTCTTCTGTTCTTTCTATTTTGTAAGAATATTTCAGAGTAGGATCAATTTGTGGGAGTTTTTGAGGCTTGGAGAACCATTCCATTTGAGGCTTTTGTGAGCTCTGCACATCAATAGGTATAATCCATCCTAACCCATGAAATTTCTGTTTAATTGCATTTCTAGGATGCCCTAGCCCTAACCTAACTCTAGGAATAGGAATCCCCATAAGTTGTGTCCATTTCGTGTCCTAACAGGACACGTATCAGTGTCGTGTTTGATGTGTTTGATGTAATGCCTCAACCAACATTTTGTTCTAATTTCTAAAATGTTTTTGAATGGAATTTTAGTCCTAGGGCTTGCTTAATGATTTCTGCTTTTATTTCCAAATTTTTGTGTCGTGTCGTGTCCACACGGGGACACGAACACGCGGGGACAAAACACTTGCTGTATCCTGCATCACGGGGTCGATAACTCCGACACAGACACGTGGACATGCCATTTTTGGCGAGGATGATGAGGCATAGACTGACATCATCCTCCCAAAAGATGGGAGCTCGGGGTTGCGTGTGCGAGGAGAAATCCTCCTCGTACTGGCCGCACTGGCCGCGCGCGCGCTGTGCACGCGTGGTTTTGGCCACTGACACGCACTTTTATATCAGACACGGGGACACGGGACGCGGTGCAGGGTGACACGATTGTAGCCCTATATGGGGCGAACACGTGGGCACGAGCACGAGCACGAGTCGTGTCGTGCCCTGTGTCGTGTCCTAGGGTGATACACACTGCACGACGCTGTGTGCCAGTGCAGTGTCTGTGTGTGTTCAAACACAATTGGACACGCCGTGTCCTGTCGTGGGGACACCACAAGACTCGTGTGGACCTATGACACCTACACATTGTTTACCAACAAATAATTTGTAGTATTAACTTGATTTTTGGCTTCGAAATTCATTTTCCTAATTAATCACTGATACGCATTTCAGTTGTGTTTCTGAGAGTTTAATTCTGATTTTTAAACTGATTTGTTTCCTGTTTAATTTGCTATATTTGGATCTTACACATGTGTATTAGTTTACAGTTAGGTGGATTCAGGTGAGATGGGGTTTCGATTGGTCATTGTTGGAAATTTGAATGTAGAATGGTATGATTAATATGTTGGCTGATACCAAATAGGAAATTAAATTCCTGTTTTCTTTTTAAACCTATTTAACTGAAATCTTGGTATTAATTACATGTTAGATCATGAGCACATATTTTAGTTACTACTAAGTAGGGATTTGCCTGTTAGATTTGGTTACTGTTTGGGATTTTCGAATATGAGCTCAGTCCAGGAATAACTCATGAACCCTTCATTCCATTTTAAACTGGAATTTGGTATTAATTTAGCTTGTTAGATTCATAAACATTGTATTAACTACTGCTAGGATGAATTTCCATGTTAGATTAGGATTTCACTAAAGTAATGGGATTTCGATTGATTGGGGCTGTTCAATAGGACTGGACTGATACACAGTCCTTAAATGAAATCCTAAACTTTAAGTCCCTGTTTAAGCTGTTTTTGATGTTTAATACCAGGATTAGATTCAATTACATTGTTAGTCTACTGTTGAGGATTGGTTATTGATTGTATGAGTATGGGACTCTCGAATTTAGGTTGGAATGATTCATGAACTGTTGATAATCTCAGGTTCTTGAGAACCATTACTAAGAATTTCTAGCACTAAATCTTGAGTTTGTACACTGTGGACACCCTCTACACTCACTGTTCTTTTTACTGTTTACATTAAACCATTCTACACTGTTACACTAACTGTCATGACACTAAGTGCCACACACACACTGTATACACACCCAACTGTCTAAACTGAGGACAGCCCCATATAACAGCCTAAACCTGTCCTCATGCCCTCCATTTCATCCCTTGTATCAGCTAATTGCAGGCCCTAAACCAGACCCTATTGGCCACCCATACCAGTCTAATGCAGTCCTATATATATAGGTATTACACACACATGTTACACACCAAGTCCCTGTTTCTAATGTTCACACACAACTTCACTCATGTAGCATCACACACCATGCTCACACTCACAGATTTCACACTATTTTTCCAATCATTCCTATATCCCTATCCACGGATTCTACATACACATGTGACACAACCACTACTATCATGTGGTAACACATGGTACACACCCTCACTCTCACACCCTATCACACATTCATGCCAATATCACTCTATGTTTCACTCACTGCCACCTTAAACTCCACACATCACTGTTCACAAATTCCCTTGTATCACACATGCTCTCATGTGTCCACACACATTTTCAATCTAAGTCTTAACACATGGTCACACATTCACACTATCCTCCCATTTTCAAGATCCCACATTCATACAATGCTCTACACACACACCCACATGTTACATGTACACCTAGACTCACACACACATATACCCCCATACACATAAACATGTATCCTCTCTATATCACTTATATTAATATATATATTTTGCCTATATGCATAAAGTGGCCTATATGTGTGTTAATGTGTGCTATTTATATAAATTAGATATTTTTATGTATAAATATGTGAGAGTAGACCTTGTGTGTGAAATGTGTGTTATTTTGCCTATGGCCTATAGCCTATGGCTTCTAGCTTATGTTTATGGCATGAATGCCCAGTCAATATGTGTTTGGCTTGTATAGCCCAGTTTTGATGTATGCTTGCTAGTCTAGGCTTGGTTAGGCCTAGTGAGACTTGACTGGACTAGGATTGACCTGGTTTGACTATTTTAGTTGACTTGGGTCGACCCAGAGTTGACCAAGTTTGACTTGGACCTAGTTTGACCTTGACAGTTGACCAGGTTCGACTTAGAGTTGACTTTGATCTAGATTGGCCTAGAAATCATGTAGATTGCATTTCATCTTTCAATTCTCTTATTTTACATATCATGACCCATACTATTCTGTTTAGGACATTGTGACTCCGGTGCAGACATCTGATATTTTTACTCTTTTCAGAGTATCAGGCGAGTACATTCTCTGATAGTTCTTTCATTTACTTGTCAATTACTGTACTTCAGTTCTAGATAGTTTTATATGATTCTTACAACACGTATGGATATTTCTGGATTCATGTATGCGACACATATACCATCTGTCTGGCCTCTATTTCTGGAACCACTACTGGCATTACTTTCTGGAACCACTACTGGAACCACCCTCTGGAATCACTACTGGAACCACCTACTGGAATCACTCTGGAATCTTTTGCTAGTATCATTATGTTTGGCTGGACTCATCTCTATTTCTCGTGTCGTTTCTGGATTCACTTGTACTTGTGGGCGGGGAAATATTGGAATAGGCATGTGAACATACCCAAATACTGGAACCACTCCCTTGGAATTATACTGGAATGATAGCCATCTCACACCCGGCCAGGTGTGTGATGTGCCGTATTACCTACAGCCATTCACATGTCGGTCCCGATATTTTAAAACACACTGTTAGAGTATAGGCTGGACTCACCCTGAAATCATTGATCACATTGACTGGAACCATCCCGTACTGGACTCATCTTGTATTAGATTCGTCTGGTACTGGACTTTCGTTGGAGTCACACATGTCTATATTACAGTCTGGTCTAATATCATGCTACTCTAGTTCAGCTAGATTTTATTTTTCAGTCTTCATTGCCATGCTTCTTTTCTTGTTTAGTTATTTCCCTTTCTTTGTACCTTAACTGTTCTCTATATCATTACCTGTATAAAACTGCTATATTTCATCAATAAAACTGTTTATAACTGCTTTTATAGTTCTCTGTTATTTAATTGGATTTCTTGATGAGTTGTACTCGTTCCTGTCCTGACTGGACCTGTTGAAATTTTACAGATGATTGTCCTGAGGATACATGCCCTACATATTATGGACCCGGAGACGGGATGACTACCTTTGGCCCCGACACTCAGGAGTGATCGGGATTTCGTTTAGTAGACTAGCATTTGTTTCCATGTTGAACTTGTTATAGAAGTTTTGAGACTTGTGTAGTATTTGAGATTTGTTGAGAGTTGTTATTATTTTAGTAGTTGTTCTTCTATTCTTAGTTTAATTCTTCTGTGTTTATCTTATCGTGCTTAGACTGTGATTGAGTTACAATATCTTATACTTGTCCTCCATTCGGAGTTGATCATGATGAGTATATTATAATTACGTGAGTTGCTGGTTAGATATTAACCTAGGACAGCGCTCTACCGTCGACACTGCGGCGTAGGCTGGGCGTCGTTACGTATTCGTACCCTCACAGTGGGTGCGGGTCGTAACATCTATGGTGATGAAGTTGGGTGTTTCGGCAGTTAGGTCGAGTTCCACACAAATTTTGGCATAGTAGGCCTTGGTTAGGTTGCTGGTCTCTGGTGCCGTAGCCATATATGTGCCGAAGGAGTTGGCGATGCGCCTAAGAGCTGCTGGAACGAAGCATATGAGAAAAAGATTGGGCAGGGTCACCCAAGCTGCGACTCTCGCAGAATCTTCTGTGGTGGAAAACCCTTGTGACCATTTGATGATCTTCATCACGTGGGCTCCAATCCTGCATG
>JANAVB010032620.1:10755896-10758396 GCA_029216955.1 Iris pallida | reverse complement strand
CCTCCAGAGATACGCAGCCAGTTCTGGGCAGAAGGTCAACCCCCAAGAGTGTCATATACGCGCATCATAACATTGGGAGCGATACAGCGGCTAACATCTCCAATATCACCTCTTTCTCTATTGAACACCATCCGTTCCTCTACCTCGGATGTCCACTGGTGTAACTAACACTGGCATCTTCAATGGAATGATTCAAAATCAGGAGAAAGGTGGAGGGATGGCACAATGCGACTCTATCTCCGGGCGGAAATGATCCTCATCAACCATGTGCTCACATCCATCCCTATATATACCCTAGCAAGCGTGCTTCCCCCAAGAAGGTGATCCGCTTGATTGAAAGCATCCTGTATGACTTCTTTTGGGGGCACAGCGGCGAGAACATTAAACATCACTGGGCTAGCTGGGACACCATGGCCAGGCCTACCGAGGACGGTGGCATGGATTTGCCAGAATCTCTCACATTGTTGACGCCTTCTCCATGAAACTGTGGTAGAAGCTTCGATCGAGTCAGAATTTATGGGCTAGATTCATGAAAGCCAGATACTTCAAGCATATCCACCCATCTTAGGCAATCTCCAACTGCAGATCATCGGCAGCATGGCGGCGCATCCTAATTGGATGTACTAGGGCCGAACCGGTTATTTGGCTTCAATTGGGCAAAGGCGACTCATCGTTCTTCCTTGAACGTTGGGCTGGGGACGCCTTGCTCCCTTATCGCATGGCGGATCGGAGGATCACCAGGATCATGGATTTCTGGGATCCAGTCGGGAAACGATGGGATTGGGACAGGATCCACGAGCGGGCCGGTGAGGAGGTCGAAGATTACATTCGTCAGTGCGACCTAAAGTTAGGGAACGAAGCGGACGTGCTGTGTTGGTCGGCCGAACCCGCGGGCATATTCTCGGTAAGCTCGGCCAGGCAAATTTCCTGTGGCCGCGGAGCGCCATCTCAGATCAACGCTGATTTCTGGCAGACTTGCATTCCAAAAAAGTCGTCCATCCTTATCTGGAAAGCATGTCGGAAGAGGTTGCTCACCGACGATAATCTGCACACCGTTGGATTCAGCTTGACATCAGCTTGCAACTGCTGCTCAGAGCGTCAGACGGAAACCGTCGACCATATTTTTTGTCAAGGAAAATTACCTACCAGGGTCTGGAGAACGCTATCTCAAAGGTGAAGAAGGGCGCATGGTGGTGGTGCATCAATGAGCTACTGGCCGGCTGGCCACAGCGTCCCACGGCTACCTAATCGTTACGGATGCTGCCATTTGGGTCATTTGGAAGAATCACAACAAAGCGAGATACGAGGGCTATCAGTATAATGCCGATCAGATCATCAGGGAGGTCACCAGGCAGTGCCAGAAGATCAGTCCAACTGTAAGCACGGGCCGACTAATTTTTGTGTTTCTCTTTTCTACTAACCCCAGGTTTCTGGTTTTGTTGGTATACTTGTATAGGCATCGGCATTTTGTGCCTAGGGGTATACTTGTACTGGCTTCGGCATTTTAGCCTTGATGGAATAAAATGGAGTGTTCCCAAAAAAACAAAAAACAAAAAAATATATATTAATATGTTTCCATTTGTAGGAAATATCTATATTTGTAGTCCTAGTTGGTATTAGTCTAATTTGACCCAAAGTCAAACCAAATCCCAATTAGGCTTGGAATGCATCCAAGATACACCCATATACATAAATTTGATATATATATATCAGATCTTTAGTTTGATACTTATATAATATAGTTGATTCTACATGTAGAACTACCTACATAAATTCTTAACCTTAGCTAACCACCTTTCGTATCTAACTAAGCAACCAATACCCTACAATACCCAAATCCGACCCATGTGGACAACACCATATTTGGCCGACCATAGCAAAATACCCCCGTCTTGGCCAACCACTTATAGACCCTAGAAACCCATGTTCCAAGCCCATAAACCTACTTTTCTAGGTCTATTGGCCCATCTATGCGTATATATATATAGTAACTTCATAAAACCTTAACCCTAACACCACAAATTATCATTTACCACGAAAGAGCAGCCCCTTCTCCATTAATTCTGAAAACAACCCTCTTCCCTCTCCTTTGTCATGCCCCAATACCGAAATACAGAGACAGACTAGGCCAGCTACTCCATATGAGGTATACAAACATCATACGGCTATCGTGGCTGTCAAAAGACAAGGGGGTGCATGCTACATTCAAGTCTCCTATGGTCTCACAGAGCATCTATGTCTCAATCATTCAAAGCAAAAAAATCAATTAATGAACATATGAGATAAAGCAGTAAGGCATCCCGACACATCATCATAATGATCAATGGAGATCTAGCTTTATAAGTTAGCTAGCCCAGAGAGTCATAGGTACATAATTGTATTTAGCTGTAGTCTGATTTATTTATAAATTATACAAAACAAATATCCAGATTAGACAGCTAAACAGGTGCCAGTGGCTAAACACCAGAACATAAGTAAAGATACTAGAGTGGTGGAGAAC
>JANAVB010032620.1:10732183-10755883 GCA_029216955.1 Iris pallida | reverse complement strand
TTAGTGATAGGTAGGTGTATGTGACATGAATACATGGGGTCAAAGGGTGTATGAATGCATGTGTGTGAAAGATTATAGGTTAACTTAGTTTATAGAAATGCATACATACATACTTACATTACATATTGCATACATGCATACATACATATCATATATGCATACTTGCATTCATTCATGTACCTATACATACATATATAGATGAATACATACATATTTGCATACATTATATCTTGCATACATTATATTCATATATGCATACTCTACATTATATTACATTCATTCCTGCATACATGCATACATATATATATGCATAAAAACTCATATATTTAACTCAAAATATGTGAATACATACATTACATTACCGTAACACACACACACACACACACACACAGATATATATATATATAGCATTCATTCATATCCCATATACATGCATACTTCAGTTCAGGCATTATATTTATTCACATATCATTAAGTTGCATACATATACTTATTTTCATTACATACATGTCATTCATGCATATTACATACTTACATGCATCCATATATTATATACATTGTATACAACATATAAAAATAGAAGAGGAAAAAAGGGAAAAACTGAAATAGAATGGGAAGGGAAGGAAAAATGTAAGGAAAAGGGAAAACAGTGGACATATACATGCTTACATCATATATTCTACATTACCATACATGCTATCATTATATATTGCATTACATTATGTATACATTATGCATTCATATCTATCATTACATGTATACCTTGAATTCATATCTAGCATTCATTATATACTTTTCTGCATACATTGTATATCATTCTTTCATTCATATATTTATGCATTGCTTACATACATTACATTCCTACATGCTTGCATTCAACCATATATATACATTAATGTAAAGAGGATACATATCATATATATATTATTTCATTCGTCTAACATATTATGCATTACATACTCTATATTCATTTAATATCCATATTATATAGGCTCATAGGTTACACAAAATGCCTATATCGTATAGTCACTCTTCTACTTAAAACCAATACTATATCAATTGGGCCTTTACTAAATTCTAGGATTAAAATATGTTGTAGCCCTTCGTGTTAGCTTTTTGAAACTTCAAACGGATCGCATTTTCGTGTCCGGAAGCTCCCGGAATCGCGAAAATATCGAAACGCGTTCGTCTTTCGTACAGCTGACACTCAAATAATTTTACAAAAAGTTCCAGAACGAATTTGGCTTATTAAAATATATATTTAGAAATCTAACTTCGATATGGTTTTTTAAAAAAAATGGGAGATTAAACAGAGTTCTAAGCTAAAAGTTATGACATTTCTAAGTTACATTGGTTAATAAAAACGTGGATGAATATTATAACGAATTTGAGTTGTTTTGGACAAAAGAAACACATGTAGGCCAAGATACTTGGATACCAACATAGGTATCCAAATAAAACTCATTCTAACCATCCTAACTAAGATCAATCCACTCTCTAACTATTCTAAAACTGAATTTAAATATCTATTTAAACTATTATCATACATACATACACATGGGATGTCCTAATTTGGGATCTATCAAGTAGGACACAAGACACATATTAAAATCCTCAAAAAAGCTCCAAATGGCCTCAAATTTGAATATAAAGGGGACACATGCATGAGGATGGATCCTACGGATTCAAAACTAATTAATATGCAAAGAAAATCGATTTAGAGAATGGGTTTTACCTATTGGGAGTGGAATTCCAATGAAATCCTTTAGGACACGGCTCCGATACGAAGATCCCTCAAAGTGGACACTCCTCCTTGTACTTCTCTTCCAATCCTTGGTAGCACCCTTCCTTGGAGAATGTGAATGATTGAGGGAAGATTTGGTGAAGGAATGATTTGATTTGGAGATCAAATCAAAGGGAAGGCTTTCTAAAAATTAGGGAAGAACAAAAGGAAAATAAAAGAGGCAAGATTGTAATGAATGAAATGAATCATTCTCCCCTAAAGGTGGCTGCCATAAAGAGTCCATTAGGGCCAATAGGAAATGTCCTAATTGCCCCTCTCTAGTCTCATATGGTTAAGTTTAGACTAGGTTCAAGTTTGGGGTCAAAAGGATCTAGTTTTGAGTCTCTAACTTAACCATTCTAACATGATAAAAATTAGTCTAACTAACTAACTTAAATATTGGGTTTTGTGGGCCATGCTTAACTTAATATTGGATCCCATCTATAGTTTAAGCTACCCGGGTCACAATACAAGTCGGAACGAGACGAAACTCAAACCCGACTAAACAAATCCAATAAAAACAATATTAAAAATATAAAATTTTCCTAAAATATTAAAATATAAAAATAACCAAAATTATAATACATCAATTTAAATATTATTAAAATAATCTAAAATTCACCAATTAATCCAAATTTTAAATAATTCAAAAGGCACAAAATGACCAAAATACCCTTAGCCTAAAAAGTTGTAAATAGTCATTCTAATCACATGGTTAGGTCCCCATGGTCCTGGTTAGTCTCTAGGCTCAACAGTTCTAGGGTTCACTAGCTAACACATCAAAATTATAATTCACCAGTTTTAAATAATATTAAATTAATTAAAAATTCCCATAAATCATAAATCCTATTATTAAATAATACTTTTACAAAAGTTCAAAATTACCCTTATTTTAGAAAAGTGGGTGTTACAGATCCCGTCGAGATGGGTGCTTGCTCACCCTTGGGTGGCACGAGGGTGGGAGGGTGGGCGCATACGAGAGCCGCATACGAAACCCCAAGTGCACCAGCAGCTCCGCAGATAGGAGTGTCATGCGAATGAGAGGTGCCTCCCAGGGAGGGCACATGGGCGATGGAGCATGCTATGGGCGCATGCGCTTCCGAGGGGAGCGCATGGGTGTGATAGTGGGCACATAAGAATTGCGCACACGAATCACCGAATGCGCCAGCAGCTTCGCAAATTAGAGTGCCAGGCGGATAGGGATTTAAATTTTGAATCTGGGTTGACCGGTCGATTGGCGCGGACCCCGATGGAGGCTGAGGGTGCGGGAAATCCGAGGAAGCCGGTGCCCTGAGACTCCCAGCTAGCGTCATCATGGAAGGGGGTCGAGCGACCGGTGGTGGGGTCGACCTAACGACAGCGGAAGGGTTGGCTAGCCGCCGGAGGCCGGAAGGCGTGGAGGAGGAAACTGTGGAAGAGTGGCTCTGGAGGATGGCGGCTGAGGGGGGCCAACGGAGGACGGTGGCTGGGGGCGCTGCAGGGCTGGGCACACACCGGAGGAAATATATATATATATTTATATATATATATAATTTTATTTTATTTTATTTTATTTTATTTTTCTTTTTCCCCTTTTTTGAGATAAAGAGAGAAGGAAGATGAAGGTGATGGTGGTGACAATGAAGATGGATGAGGATGATGATGATGGTGGAGATGTTGGAGGTGGTGATAGAGATGGAGATGGAGATGGTGACGGTGGAGGTGATCGACGGAGGAGGGGGTGTGAGGGGGCCGGTCGGCCAGTTGGTCGGCCGAAGTAGGCGACGCCGGCGGCTGCGGCCAGAGGAGGCCGAGAGGGAGAGGGAGAGATGGAGAAAATAAGAGGAGAGTGAGAGGGATGGAGAGGAGGAGGGAGGAAGCAAGGAGAGAGGGGGAAAAATAGATTCGAGAGATTGAGGGAAAGAGGAAGAACCAAGAGAGTGAGAGAAGGGAAGAGGGAGAGAGAGAGAGAGAGAGAGAGAGAGAGAGAGAGATAAAGAGGAGAGGACACCTGAGAAGGAGAGAGTGAGAGAGATCCGAGAGAGTGAGAGAGATGAGGTGTGAGAGGAGGGATATATATATATATATATATATATATATATATATATATATATATATATATATATATATATATATATATATATATATACCACTGCCATTTAAGAGGTCATCTCCCAAAGCACTGCCACCGTCTTCACCCAGAACTAAAGAAGTAAACTCCCCGGAACGACGCAGTCCCAACCACGGGGAAGACCCCCAAACCACCACTTCTACCACTTTCGAACTCACACACTCGATTCGACTCCAGCGACGGCAAGTCAGATACGAGCGAGACACCCAGCAGAGCCTTGATCCCCTTCAACATCCAAGGCCTCACCTCTCCAACCAATTCGACGCTCTTGACCCGGAGGACACAGATACTACCCCGGAGACAGTGGTCCCACCAGACGACTGAGACCCCATCGAGTTACCCACCAAACCAGATGATAAAGAGGCGACATCTGCCATCATCGTAGCAGAGCAACAACACCCCCTAGAAGAATCGGTGGAAGCAGCCCTAGTAATTCTAGGGCTAGATTCGGTGCAGAGAGGACTACAAGTCCTAGCCACAGGTTATCCTCTTCAGCAAACTATTCTTCGGATAGGGAGCGCCAGCGACTCCATAGTGATACCCCCTGAGAATCCGATCCTGGACTCAGCCGGAGAATCAGTCAGTATTATCCCGGAACCTCAGGAGCAATCCATATGCCAATCCACAACGACAAAGGCAGGACCATCAACATCCGAACCCAATGTTAACCAAGGGCCCACAGGAACCACAACAATCCTTACAAGATCTGCTGCCAAGTGGAACACAAAACCCACCCACAACATCCTTAATGCTTAACATCCTATCCTGGAATGTCCGCGGTCTTGCAAACAAACCTACAATAAGGAGAATAACCAGTCTCCAAAAAATCCACAAAATTGACATCCTCATAATTCTTGAACCCAAAATTCCCTCCAAAAGATTAAAATCTATCCAGCTGCAACTGGGCCTCCCTACGGCCATTGCGGGCAATTACGATATTTGGATTCTCTGTATGAAGGACGTCAACATCGGAGTCATCCAAGACTCCAGACAGGCCCTCTCCTGCTGGTTCGAATACCCCACGATCCCCGACCGTGCCATCATTTCTGCGATCCACGGCAGTTGCGATATTGCAGAAAGGAAATACCTCTGAAACGACCTCCTTGACATCAATCACCATCACAGCAACTCACCATGGCTCTGCATTGGGGATTTTAATGTGGTTACCTGCAGAGAAGAGTAAATCGGCGGTCGACCCCCTCCCATTCCGGCCATGCAAGGTTTCAATAACTTCATCTTTAGTGCTCACCTCGGTGCCATCCAGTTCACGGGCAACGAATTCACCTGGTGTAACATGCAGGAAGGCAACCGTCGTCAATATTTGAGGCTGGACAGGGCCCTCACGAATGTCTTCTAGTACGGAATGGGGATCACTACAAACCTGCCACACCTCAACTCCTCTGAATCTGACCACGTACCCTTGCTGGTTGAAATAAAAAATAACTCTAATCCATACAAAAAATTTCCAATTCCTCGACCTCTGGACCAAGCACCCACAATTTTTGGGTATTGTGGCGGATACGTGGAATCACGAAGACTCCCCCAACCCTCTCTCTCGGGTGAGCAACAAACTCAAAGCCACGAGGAAAGCACTAACAGTTTGGAGCAAACAAGCTTACGGAGACATCCTTCAAGCCGTTAGGGCTGCAGAGGACGACGTCACTCGTGCCGAAGCCAAGTTCACCTCGGATCGCTCTGTCGAGGCCAGGAAAGCCCTGAACCTCACTACGGCTATGCTCAAATTCAGGTTCAAAATGAAAACTGATTTCTGGAAGCAGAAAGCGAGGTTGAAATGGGACATCGAGGGGGATAAAAGCTCCAAATACTTTTATAACCGCGTCAAAGGCCGCAGATAGAAGCTAACCATCCACCAATGACAACGGGAACGTCATCACAGACCAGAAGGGCATTCAGACGGCAGCCACGGAATTCTACTCTAAGCTATTCTCCAAAGAGACGGTTCACAAAGATATCCCCTTCCTCAACCAAATCCCCCTCCTCATTAATGCTACCGACAACACGCAGTTGGAAAGACCCCCTACCGCCCTGTAAATGAAAGATGTCGTGTGGGCCCTGAACGAGCACAGTGCGCCCGGACTAGACGGATTCTCGAGGGTCTTCTTTCGTACTTGCTGGGATATCATCAAACATGACATCACTGAAGCGGCCATTGCATTCTTCGAAGGAGCCATATATCCCAAAGCCATTTCTAGTGCCAAGTTGATCCTTATCCCAAAAACAGACAACCCATCTTTCTTTCGCGACTTTTGCCCCATCAGTCTTTGTACCTTCACCAACAATATCATATCCAAGGTTATAGCAACCAAGATGGTCGGGATTCTCTCCAAGATTATTTCTAAGGAGTAAAGCGGGTTTGTTCGCGGAAGGAACATCCAGGACAATATTATGCTAGCCCAAGAGTTAATCACCTGCATGAAGTTTCCAGTAAGAGGGGACAACATCGCTGTCAAAATTGACATGGAGAAAGCTTATGACAGACTGGATTGGCAATTCATGATATGGGTCTTCAGGGCGTTCGGTTTCTCAGAAACCTGGACCAATATCGTCTGGAGATCCATTAGCAACTCCTGGTTCTCTACGGTCATCAATGGTCAAGCACAAGGGTCTTTCAAATCTAGTCACAGGATTAGACAGGGCGACCCTCTATCATCTACTGTCTTCATCATCGCAGCTGACGCCCTGAGCAGGAACCTTAACAACATGGTCAGAATCCCGAACTTCCAGCACTACCACAAATCCAGCGGATGCCCCATCATCACTTATCTGGCTTTCACTGACGATCTACTCATTTTCTCCTCCGGGGACGAAGAAGCAGTAGAAGTGGTCCAGAACACCCTACAGAGGTATTCTAGATGCTCCAGCCAAAAGATCAATCCCTCTAAGAGCGTTATCTATGCCCACCATAACATCATGAGAGAGCACGCCACTAACCTAGCCAACTTAACATCATTCTCAGTTGACCATCCTTCGTTCAACTACCTCGGTTGTCCTCTGGTGTACGGGAAATCCAACTCCGGCATCTTTGAGCACTTGATTACTAGAATCAGGAAGAAAATTGAAGGATAGCACAATGCCACTCTATCATCGGGTAGCAAGATTATCCTCATCAAGCACGTGCTCACCTCCATCCCCATCCATACCCTGGCTGCATGCTCCCCGTCCAAGAAGGTTATCGCTTCGATCGAGAAGATCTTTTGTCAGTTCTTTTGGGGGCACTGTGACGGCCACTACAAACATCACTGGGCTAGCTGGAAATCCATGGCCCACCCCACAGTCGAGGACGGGATGGGATTTTCCAAACTAACTCACATCGTTAATGCTTTCTCGATAAAATTATGGTAGAAACTCCGTACGACCAACTATTTATGGACCAGGTTTTTGCAGACCAGGTACTTCAAGCACATCCACCCTTCTTTGGCCGTATCCAACAGCAGATCCTCAGTGGCTTGGCGTCGTATCCTTATCGGGAGAGACCTAGCCAAGCCAGCTATGAGACTAATATTGGGGGCGGGCGACTCAAATCTTTTCTTGGAGCGATGGGTTAGGGAGTGCATGATCGCGTGTCTCACGGAACCGCAAAGAAATACGAGGATCAGAGACCTGTAGAATCCCACTACTGACGACTAGAATTGGGACAAAATTCTGGAATGGTCCGGTAACACAACGGCAGACAGCATCCGAGCACGCGGATTACGTATTGGCCGCAAGGCGGACGCGCTGAAGTGGTCGCTAGAGACAGCAGGGGAGTTTTCACTGCGGTCGGCGCGTATCGCTATCCAGGGATCAGGGGAGCCGCACTATCCCATTGCCTACTATTGGCAATCCTATATCCCTAAGAAGTGGTCGTTCCTAATGTGGAGATTCATTAGAATGAAACTGCCCACTGATGATATCATAAACACCAATCGGCATCAACTTAGCATCAGCCTGCTCGTGCTGTACTGAGCGTCAGGTGGAGACTATAGATCACATATTCTGTCAAGGGAGCCTATCTAGCAGCATCTGGAGGTCCTTTAACCAGCTATACTGTATCAAGCCGGGCGGTGGGCGCTTCAATGATCTAGCAGCTTCCTGGGGATTAGCATCCTATGGCCACCAGATCGTTGCAGCAGCGACCACGTGGATGATTTGGAAGAATCACAACAAGGCGAGATATGAAGGTCACCAGTACTTAGTGGATCAACTCATTCGGGAGATCGCCCGCTAATGTCGTAAAAGGAGTACCAATTGCTCCCACATCCCTCAAGTATTCTGGTCCTCGCTTCAACCCTAGCTCTGGTTGGTAGGGTTGTGTCGTTTCCCCCTTGTCTTTATTTTGGGTGCTTTGTATACTTGTACAAACTTCGGCATTTTTAGCCTTCTTTAATAAAATGGGGGGTTTTAATAATAATAATAATATATATATATATATATATATATAGGGAAGGGATATTGCACCAAACTTACTGCATCAATTGTTGCACCAAACAATCTCAACCACACATTTATTTCTATCATGTGGTTATAAAGCATTCCATAAAATTGTTGCCACGTCAGCATGCTTTATAACCACATGATTGAAATAAATGTGTGGTTGAGATTGTTTGGTGCAACAATTGATGCAATAAGTTTGGTGTAATATCCCTCCCCATATATATATATATATATATATATATTTTTTTTTTCATATATATATATATATATATATATATATATATATATATATATATATATATATATATACACACATATATATATATTTTATATATGTATACATATACATATATAAATATATGTATATGTATATGTATATCTATATGTATATGTATACATATATAAAATATATAAATATATGTATATGTATATGTATATCTATATGTATAAATATATGTATATGTATATGTATACATATATAAAAAAATATATATATATATATATATATATATTTTATATATATATATATATATATATATATATATATATAAAATATATATATATATATATATATATATATTTCATAAAAAGTCGAAGCCAGGCCAAGTATACAAGACACAAAATGACAAAGCCTATACAAGTATACTGCCAAAAAGGAGCGAAGAGGGGTAGAAGGACCTCCACAAGCAAGAGCTAAGGGAGGGTAGAGGCCCAAAACGGACTCAAAGTGTGGGAGCAGAGGGTGCTCCGCTTTCGGCAATGACGAAAGACTTCCCGGATGATCTGATCTAAAGAGTATTGGTGGCCTTCATATCTCGCCTTGTTGCAATTTTTCTATAACACCCACGTTGCGACCGCTGCGACGATCTGGTGGCCGTGGTAGGCACAACCCCAGGCGCCCGCCAGATCGTGGAAGCGTCCACCGCCCGAATCAATGTTGTAGAGCTGATTGAGGGTCCTCCACGAGTTGCCTGGCAAGGTCCCTTGACAAAAGATGTGGTCGATGGTCTCCATCTGACGATCCAGGCAGTAATTACAGGCTGACGCAAGACTAATCCCGATAGTGTTGAGGATATCGTCAGTGGGCAGTCTCTTGTTTATGGCTCTCCACATGAGGATAGACCACTTCTTGGGGATACAGCTTTGCCAATAGTGAGGGTGATGCGACTGGCCAGGCCCCATGATAGCATTCCTCGTGGATCTCACTGAAAATGCCCCTGAAGCATCAAGCGACCATCTAAGCACATCGTCTTCACTGCCTATGGTAATTCTGAGCTGGCCGATGCTTGTCACTGCTTCAACACCAGCCCAATCTCGAATTTTGTTCCAGTGCCAGTCGTTAGTGGAAAAGTTCCACAAGTCTCTGATTCTGCTGTTTTTCGGTGTAACCAGAAGACTAGGGATTAAGCTGTCCCCGATCTATCGCTCCAGGAATGGGTTCGACTTGCCGGTTCCCAATATGAGTCTCATTGCGGGCTCGGCGAGGTCGCGACCAACAAGGATGCGGCGCCAGGCAGCCAATGATCTGCTGTTGGATATGGCCAGTGTAGGATGAGTGTGTTTGAAGTACCTTGCCTTCATAAATCTAGTCCATAAGTTCTTGCTCACGCGGAGTTTCCACCACAATTTCATAGAGAAAGAATTAACGATATGGGTGAGTTTGGTAAAACCCAGACCTCCGACCTCGGGAGGTCGAGCCATCGATTCCCAGCTGGCCCAGTGGTGCTTATCTTGACCATTGTAATGCCCCCAGAAGAAGTTACAGAAGATCTGTTCGATCGAATCAAGAACCTTCTTGGGCGGGGAGCACGTAGCCAGGGTGTGGATGGGGATAGATGCTAGCACATGATTGATAAGGATCATCTTGCCACCCGAGAACAGAGTGGCATTATGCCACCCTTCCAGTTTCTTTCTGATTCTTGCTATCAGGTTCTCAAAGATACGAGTATTAATTACTTTTACACCAGGGGGCAACCGAGATAGTTGAACGGAGGTTGGGCAACAGAGAAAGATGTTAAATTGGAGAGGTTGGTAGCGTGCTCTCTTCTGATGTTATGGTGGGCGTAGATAATACTCTTGGAGTGATTGACCTTCTGACCCGAACATCTGGAGTACCTCTGCAGGGTTTTATGGACTACATCCACCGCTCCAACATCCCCAGAGGAGAAGATGAGTAAATCGTCCGCGAATGCCAGGTGGGTGATAGTAGGGCAGCCACTGGAAGTGTAATAGTGTTGGAAGTTTGGAGTACCGACCATATTGTTAAGGTTTATACTCAGGGCATCCACAGCAATGATAAAGACGATGGAGGATAGGGGGTCGCCCTGTCTAACGCCCCGACTGGATTTGAAGAATCCACCCGCCTGGCCGTTGATAACCGTGGTGAACCACGAGTTGCTGATGGATCTCCACACGGTGTTGGTCCAGGCTTCCGAGAATCCGAAAGCTCTGAAGACCCAGATCATAAATTGCTAATCCAGTCTGTCGTAGGCTTTTTCCATGTCTATCTTAATGGCAATATTGCCCCCTCTAGCTGGAAACTTTATGCAGGTGATTAACTCTTGGGCCAGCATAATATTGTCCTGGATGTTTCTCCCTTGCACAAAGCCACTTTGTTCCTCAGAGATTATCTTGGGTAAAATCCCCGCCATCCTGGACGCGATAATTTTGGAGATGATTTTGTTGGTGAAGGTGTAAAGACTGATGGGGCGATAATCCCGAAAGGACTCCGGGTTATCATTTTTTGGGATGAGGATGAGGTTGGCGCTGGATATGGCTTTGGGGTAAGTGGCACCCTCAAAGAAGGCGATGGCCGCGTCGGTGATGTTTTGTTTGATAATATCCTAACATTTGCGAAAGAAGATGCCCGTAAACCCATCCGGGCCGGGGGCACTGTGCTCGTTCAAGGCCCACACCGCATCTTTCATCTCCTGAACCGTGGGTGGACGTTCCAGCTGGGTGTTATCGTTGTCATTTATGAGTCTGGGGATTTGGTCCAAGAAGGGTCTATCGATATGGACAATCTCTTTGGTGAATAATTTGGAATAGAACTCCGCCGCTGCTGCTTGGGTTTTTTTTCTGGTCAGTAATGATGTTCCCGTTGTCGTCTGCCGTACGGTCGAAGGCTAACTTCTGTCTGCGACCGTAGATGCAGGTATGGAAAATTTTTGAGTTTTTATCCCCCTCGCTGTCTTATTTCAATCTCGCTTTCTGCTTCCAGAAGTCGGTCTCCACTTTAAGACGAAATTTGAGCATGGCCATGGTGAGGTTCATGGCAGACCTGGCAGTGACTGAACGCTCTGACGCAAAATGGGTTTTGGCATGGGTGACATCGTCCTCCGCAACCCGTATGGCTTGGAAAATGTCTCCATAGATGAGTTTGCTCCAATTGGATAGAGCTTTCTTCGTCGCTTGGAGTCTGTTGCTCACCCGCGATAGGGGGTTGGGGGAGTCTTCCCGGTTCAACGCTTCCGCGACGATGCTTAGAAATTAGGGATGATTAGTCCAGAAATTGAGGAATTAGAAGCTATTTTTGGGAGGGCTGGCGGAGTTTTTGATTTCAACCAGCAGGGGGCGTGGTCGAATTCGGTGGAGTTGAGATGGGATAAATTGGTGGTGATCCCCATGCCGAGCCAGCGATCGTTCGTGAGCGCTCTGTCCAATCGGGAGTATTGTCGACGGTCACCTTCCTGTATGTTGCACCAGGTGAAGGCGTTACCTATGAACTGAAGGGTAGTGAGGTGAGCATCGAAGATAAAATTGTTGAAGTATTGCATGGCCGATATAGGATGAAGTCACCCTCCGATTGTCTCTTCTCTATAGGTGATCGCGTTGAAGTCCCCGATGCACAACCAAAGAAAGTTAATGTGGTGGAGGTGGATGTTTATGAGGTCATTCCAGAGATGTTTCCGTTCGGCAATATCATAGCTACCGTGGACCGCGGAGAGGATGGTACACTCAGTAAGCGAGGGGTGTTCCCACCAGCAAGTGAGGGCTTGCTGGGAGTCCTGGATGACCCCGATTTTGACATCCGTCGTGCCGAGAATCCAAATGTCATTTCTGTCGGCTATGGCCGTTGGGAGGCCTAGCTGTAACTGGATAGATTTTAATCTTTTGGGAGAGATTTTGGGTTCGATGATAATGAGGATGTCGATCTTATGAATTTTCTGCAGTCCAGAAATTCTCCTTAATGTTGGTTTGTTCGCCAGTCCGTAGACGTTCCACGATAGGATGTTCAACATTAATGAAGTTGGGGTAGGGTGTTTTTGTTCCGCCTGGTGGCGGATCTGGTTTGAATGGTTTTGTTATCAACAGTAGCTTTGTTGGCCTTGTCCCCACTTGAGGTGGGTGCTTCTGCCCGTGGCGAGGTGACATTGCCCCTACTCGGGGGTGACGCCTCCGCCTTTGACGTGGATGGAGAGTCTCTTGGGGGGTTGCTCTAGTGGGTCCGTGGGAATGCAAACCAGTTCCCCGACGGAGTCCAAGATAGGATCTTCAGAGGGGATGACCAGGGAGTCACTGGCGCTCCTGATCAGCAGCATGGTTTGCTGGAGGGGGTAACCTGTGGCTTGGACCTGAAGTCCTCTTCGTACTTGTTCTGGCCCGAGGATTGCAAGGGCTTCTTCGATCGGATCTTCGGTGGGCTGTTGAAGGTCCACGCAGATGGTGTCGGTGATCTTTTCGTCAACCTCCGTGTTTGGGGGGTGTGTGTTGTCTCGGTGAGATCAAGTTCGGCCGGTGGGTCGCTAGACTCACTTGGTTCTGCTTCTCTCGATTCTAGGACATCGAAAGGTTTGGAGAGGATAAGATCTCGGGTGTTGTAGGGGGGCAGAGCTTTGATTAAGGTTTTGCAAGGATGCTCGCTTCGGTCGGTCTTGCCGTCACTGGATCCGAATCGAGTGTGCGTGTTTGGGCATGGCAGAATAGGTGACGAGGGTGTCCTTCCTTCGGCTGGCTTAATGTCTCTCTGGGTGGCTTTCTTCTTGAGTTCTGGGTGAAGGCGGTGCCAGTGCTTCGTGAGGTGGCCCCTTAAATGGCAATGATTGCAGAACAAAATGTGGTTGTCGTAAAGGACTTGTTGGGTGTGGGATCGGTTGTCCAGCTCGATTGTAACACCCAGTTTTCCAGATGAGGGTATTTTTGAAATTTTGTATTTATAATTATTATTTAAGGATGTTTATTTCATATTATGATTTTTAGTGATTTTTAATGATTTTTAGTAGAATTGATTTTGGGCCTATAGTTGACTTTGACTAGTGTTGACTAGAAGACTAACCTAGTGACTAACCCAGGTTAAGACCCCTTAGTTAGGTTAAGTAAACTTGGTTTAACCTAATTTAGTGAAGTTTAAGTCATTGGAACTTGTTTGGAGAGATTTGGAGTTGATTTGACTAATATGGCTTATGACTTCATAAGTCATGATTAATGACTTGACTTATAGCCCATAGGCCCACACCATGGACCAAACCTAAACCTAATCAGCCCATGGTAGCTACTATTGATCATTTCCCCCTATTTAATCCCCTCCTAGAATTTAGGGCTAGCCTCCATTGGGATTTGTGCAAGTTTTGGAAGAGGTGAGTCTCCATCTTTCTAAAATCATAAGAAATCCATTTCAACTCCATTTTCCTTCAAATCAATTGCATTAGGACCTAATTCTTCTATTCTTTCTGTTTGTGTAAGAATATTTCAGAGTAAGATCAATTTGTGGGAGTTTTTGAGGCTTGGAGAACCATTCCATTTGAGGCTTTTGTGAGCTTTGTACATCAATAGGTATAATCCATTCTAACCCATGAAATTTCTGTTTAATTGCATTTCTAGGATGCCCTAGCCCTAACCTAACTCTAGGAATATGAATCACCATAAGTTGTGTCCATTTCGTGTCCTAACATGATATGTATCAGTGTCGTGTTTGATGTGTTTGATGTAATGCCTCAACCAACATTTTGTTCTAATTTCTGAAATGTTTTTGAATGGAATTTTAGTCCTAGGGCTTGCTTAATCATTTCTGCTTTCATTTCCAAATTTTTGTGTCGTGTCGTGTCCACACGGGGACACGAACACGCGGGGACTGAAACACTTGCTGTGTCCTGCATCACGGGGTCGATAACTCCCGACACAGGACACGTGGATACGCCATTTTTGGCGAGGATGATGAGACATAGACTGACATCATCCTCCCAAAAGATGGGAGCTCGAGGTTGCGTGTGCGAGGAGAAATCCTCCTCGTACTGGCCGCACTGGCCGCGCGCGTGCGCTGTGCACGCGTGGGTTTTGGCCACTGACACGCACTTTTATTTCAGACACGGGGACACGGGGACGCGGTGCAGGATGACACGATTGTAGCCCTATGTGGGGCGAACACGTAGGCACGAGCACGAGTCGTGTCGTGCCCTGTGTCGTGTCCTAGGGCGATACACACGTGTGCACGATGCTGTGTGCCAGTGCAGTGTCTGTGTGTGTTCAAACACAATTGGACACGCCGTGTCCTGTCGTGGGGACACCACAAGACTCGTGTGGACCTATGACACCTACACATTGTTTACCAACAAATAATTTGTAGTATTAACTTGATTTTTGGCTTCGAAATTCATTTTCCCAATTAATTACTGATACGCATTTCAGTTGTGTTTCTGAGAGTTTAATTCTGATTTTTAAACTGAGTTGTTTCCTGTTTAATTTGCCATGTTTGGATCTTACACATGTGTATTAGTTTACAGTTAGGTAGATTCAGGTGAGATGGGGTTTTGATTGGTCATTGTTGGAAATTTGAATGTAGAATGGTATGATTAATATGTTGGCTGATACCAAATAGGAAATTAAATTCCTGTTTTCTTTTTAAACCTATTTAACTGAAATCTTGGTGTTAATTACATGTTAGATCATGAGCACATATTTTAGTTACTACTAAGTAGGGATTTGCCTATTAGATTTGGTTACTGTTTGGGATTTTCGAATATGAGCTCAGTCCAGGAATAACTCATGAACCTTTCATTCCATTTTAAACTGGAATTTGGTATTAATTTAGCTTGTTAGATTCATAAACATTGTATTAACTACTGCTAGGATGAATTTCCATGTTAGATTAGGATTTCACTAAAGTAATAGGATTTCGATTGATTGGGGCTGTTCAATAGGACTGGACTGATACACAGTCCTTAAATGAAATCCTGAACTTTAAGTCCCTGTTTAAGCTATTTTTGATATTTAATACCAGGATTAGATTCAATTACATTGTTAGTCTACTGTTGAGGATTGGTTATTGATTGGTATTGAGTATGGGACTCGAGAATTTAGGTTGGAATGATTCATGAACTGTTGATAATCTCAGGTTCTTGAGAACCATTGCTAAGAATTTCTAGCACTAAATCTTGAGTTTCTACACTGTGGACACCCTCTACACTCAATGTTCTTTTTACTATTTTACATTGAACCATTCTACACTGTTACACTAACTGTTATGACACTAAGTGCCACACACACACATGTATACACACCCAACTGTCTAAACTGAGGACAGCCCCATATAACAGCCTAAACCTGTTCTCATGCCCTCCATTTCATCCCTTGTATCAGCTAATTGCAGGCCCTAAACTAGACCCTATTGGCCACCCATACCAGTCCAATGCAGTCCTATACATATAGGTATTACACACACATGTTACACACCAAGTCCCTGTTTCTAATGTTCATACACAACTTCACTCATGTAGCATCACACACCATGCTCACACTCACAGATTTTACACTGTTTTTCTAATCATTCCTATATCCCTATCTATGGATTCTACATACACATGTGACACAACCACCACTATCATGTGGTAACACATAGTACACACCCTCACTCTCACACCCTATCACACATTCATGCCAATATCACTCTATGTTTCACTCACTGCCACCTTAAACACTCCACACATCACTGTTCACAAATTCCCTTGTATCACACATGCTCTCATGTGTCCACACA
Organism: Iris pallida; assembly: GCA_029216955.1. Lineage (NCBI taxonomy): Eukaryota > Viridiplantae > Streptophyta > Magnoliopsida > Asparagales > Iridaceae > Iris > Iris pallida. The sequence continues at coordinate 10,739,584 of JANAVB010032620.1, read as the reverse complement.
CATTTTCAATCTAAGTCTTAAACACATGGTCACACATTCACACTATCCTCCCATTTTCAAGATCCCACATTCATACAATGCTCTACACACACACCCACATGTTACATGTACACCTAGACTCACACACACATATACCCCCATACACATAAACATGTATCCTCTCTATATCACTATATATTAATATATATATTTGCCTATATGCATAAAGTGGCCTATATGTGTGTTAATGTGTGCTATTTATATAAATTAGATATTTTTATGTATAAATATGTGAGAGTAGACCTTGTGTGTGAAATGTGTGTTATTTTGCCTATGGCCTATAGCCTATGGCTTCTAGCTTATGTTTATGGCATGAATGCCCAGTCAATATGTGTTGTTGGCTTGTATAGCCCAGTTTTGATGTATGCTTGCTAGTCTAGGCTTGGTTAGGCCTAGTGAGACTTGACTGGACTAGGATTGACCTGGTTTGACTATTTTAGTTGACTTGGGTCGACCCAGAGTTGACCAAGTTTGACTTGGACCTAGTTTGACCTAGACAGTTGACCAGGTTCGACTTAGAGTTGACTTTGATCTAGATTGGCCTAGAAATCATGTAGATTGCATTTCATCTTTCAATTCTCTTGTATTTTACATGTCATGACCCATACTATTCTGTTTAGGACATTGTGACTCCGGTGCAGACATCTGATATTTCATTACTCTTTTCAGAGTATCAGGCGAGTACATTCTCTGATAGTTCTTTCATTTACTTGTCAATTACTGTACTTCAGTTCTAGATAGTTTTATGTGATTCTTACAACACGTATGGATATTTCTGGATTCATGTATGTGACACATATACCATCTGTCTGGCCTCTATTTCTGGAACCACTACTGGCATTACTTTCTGGAACCACTACTGGAACCACCCTCTGGAATCACTACTGGAACCACCTACTGGAATCACTCTGGAATTTTTTGCTAGTATCATTATGTTTAGCTGGACTCATCTCTATTTCTCGTGTCGTTTCTGGATTCACTTGTACTTGTGGACGGGGAAATATTGGAATAGGCATGTGAACATACCCAAATACTGGAACCACTCCCTTGGAATAATACTGGAATGATAGCCATCTCACACCCGGCCAGGTGTGTGATGTGCCGTATTACCTACAGCCGTTCACATGTCGGTCCCGATATTTTAAAATACACTGTTAGAGTATAGGCTGGACTCACCCTGAAATCATTGATCACATTGACTGGAACCATCCCGTACTGGACTCATCTTGTATAAGATTCGTCTGGTACTGGACTTTCGTTGGAGTCACACATGTCTATATTACAGTCTGGACTCATATCATGCTACTCTAGTTCAGCTAGATTTTATTTTTCAGTCTTCATTGCCATGCTTCTCTTCTTGTTTAGTTATTTCCCTTTCTTTGTACCTTAACTGTTCTCTATATCATTACCTGTATAAAACTGCTATATTTCATAAATAAAACTGTTTATAACTGCTTTATAGTTCTCTGTCATTTAATTGGGATTTCTTGATGAGTTGTACTCGTTCCTGTCCTGACTGGACCTGTTGAAATTTTACAGATGATTGCCCTGAGGATACATGCCCTACATATTATGGACCCGGAGACAGGGTGACTACCTTTGGCCCCGACACTCAGGAGTGATCGGGATTTTGTTTAGTAGACTAGCATTTGTTTCCATGTTGAACTTGTTATAGAAGTTTTGAGACTTGTGTAGTATTTGAGATTTGTTGATAGTTGTTATTATTTTAGTAGTTGTTCTTCTATTCTTAGTTTAATTCTTCTGTGTTTATCTTATCGTGCTTAGACTGTGATTGAGTTACAATATCTTATACTTGTCCTCCGTTCGGAGTTGATCATGATGAGTACATTATAATTGCGTGAGTTGCTGGTTAGATAGTAACCTAGGACAGCGCTCTACCGCCGACACTGCGGCGTAGGCTGGACGTCGTTACGTATTCGTACCCTCACAGTGGGTGCGGTTCGTGACACGTTTTTAGTGGTGGCCCATGCAGGTCGAGAGTCGCATTAGAGCGATATCGTGGTAGGACGACGACTTAGTTGTACTGCTGCGAGCCTGCGATAGAATTGAGAGATAGGCTTTAACGGAGAGGTACTCAGTCACAGTTAGGAAAATTCTGCTTTAATTCATGCCATCTACATATCTTACTGACTTGTCTTTTTTGTAATTAACTGTCCTCCTTTGATTTATCGGTTCCTGCTCAGTATTGACTTCCTTTTCGATCTGTCTTCAGGATGGTGGAGACACGATCACATCGCTCTGGTACAGTAGCCGCTGGAGAGGGGTCTGCTACCTCTCGTCCATTGCAGCAACCTGTTGAGACTGTAGCACCTTCTGTTCCTGATCAGACAGGAGCTGCTGTAGCCATTAGGGGTATGCCTCTACTTGTTCAGAGGACGACCCCAGTCATTCCTGAGATGTTTCAGCAGCAGCAGCATCAGCAGCCACCTGCAGGGACAGTTGACGCCGTTCAGCTGTTAGCTTTCTTCAGGCAGTACATGGAGGGTCAGCAGACCCAGCAGCAGAGGCACACGACAGAGCTCAGCAGAGGCATTGAGCTGGCAGTGACGGCAGTGGAGAGAGTCGTAGCTCAGCCAGCGGCAGCCCTGCATCCGTACCAGCCACGAGAGAAGGGCATCCAAGACTTCCAGAAGATGCACCCGAGAGACTTCAGAGGGACAGAGGGGATCCTGTATGCCGATGAGTGGATCGAGCATATAGAGGAGATCTTCAGGCTGGCTGAGATCCCGATGAGGCTCCAGATAGAGGCAGCGGCCAGTATGATACAGGATCTGGCCCGTACATGGTACCAGACCGACCCGAGTGTTGGCACAGCAGGACAGACTTGGGCAGCATTCAAGAAGCTGTTCAAGGAGAAGTTCTTTCCAGACGCAGCACTGGGAGCCCTCGAGACCCAGTTCGAGGCCCTAGTTCAGGGGACCCAGTCCGTGGAGGAGTACGCAGGAGAGTTCTGCCGCTTGAGCAAATTTATGGAGGACTTGTCGGAGACGACGAAGGCCCGGAGGTTCCGGAAGGGCTTGGTAAAGGAGGTCAAGTCCTACACCAAGAACGCCCGTAGCGCTACATTTGAGGAGATCCTAGTGGACGCACTAGCTGCAGAGGATGATCTTGAGCTTAGGCTCAAGAGGGGGCGAGACTCCCAGGGTGGTAGCAGCAGCGAGGGTCAGGCCAAGAGGCCCCATGTGCAGGCTCAGCAGGCACAGGCACCAGTGAGAGTGCAGCAGGCACAGCATCAGCATAGAGGACAGGACCGCGAGGTGCAGACTTGTGCCTACTGCAGGAAGGCATGGCATGTTTGGGAGTCTTGTAGGAGGAGGCTGAAGGTTTGTCTATTTTGTGGGTCTGGTGCTCACAAGATGATAGATTATCCCGCTGCACCTCCTTATGAGGGAGCTAGGCCACCTGTAGCTCAGCACCAGAGGGGTAGAGCTTTTGCGATGGGGGTCGAGGAGACCGACGCTACAGGTGATGGGTTAGCAGGTTTGTCCTTCTCATTCTTCCTCCCCACTTTCCTGTGTGATTCCCTTAGTACCTGCCAGGATATTGTTTGTGATTGCTAGATAGTGTAGCTACCCTGTACGAGACTGTGGAATCACGACCGGTAAGATTTTATTTGCATGATTATCTCTTGACCTTGATTGTTTGGGTTTGATCTGAAAGGGTGCGACCATTTTAATTTCGAGGACGAAATTTTTATAAGGTGTGTAGGATTGTAACACCCAGTTTTCCAGATGAGGGTATTTTTGAAATTTTGTATTTATAATTATTATTTAAGGACGTTTATTTCATATTATGATTTTTAGTGATTTTTAATAATTTTTAGTAGAATTGATTTTGGGCCTATAGTTGACTTTGACTAGTGTTGACTAGAAGACTAACCTAGTGACTAACCCAGGTTAAGACCCCTTAGTTAGGTTAAGTAAACTTGGTTTGACCTAATTTAGTGAAGTTTAAGTCATTGGAACTTGTTTGGAGAGATTTGGAGTTGATTTAACTAATACGGCTTATGACTTCATAAGTCATGATTAATGACTTGACTTATAGCCCATAGGCCCACCATGGACCAAACCTAAACCTAATCAGCCCATGGCAGCCACTATTGATCATTTCCCCCTATTTAATCCCCTCCTAGAATTTAGGGCTAGCCTCCATTGGGATTTGTGCAAGTTTTGGAAGAGGTGAGTCTCCATCTTTCTAAAATCATAGGAAATCCATTTCAACTCCATTTTCCTTCAAATCAATTGCATTAGGACCTAATTCTTCTGTTCTTTCTATTTGTGTAAGAATATTTCAGAGTAGGATCAATTTGTGGGAGTTTTTGAGGCTTGGAGAACCATTCCATTTGAGGCTTTTGTGAGCTCTGCACATCAATAGGTATAATCCATCCTAACCCATGAAATTTCTGTTTAATTGCATTTTTAGGATGCCCTAGCCCTAACCTAACTCTAGGAATAGGAATCCCCATAAGTTGTGTCCATTTCGTGTCCTAACAGGACACGTATCAGTGTCGTGTTTGATGTGTTTGATGTAATACCTCAACCAAGATTTTGTTCTAATTTCTAAAATGTTTTTGAATGGAATTTTAGTCCTAGGGCTTGCTTAATGATTTCTGCTTTTATTTCCAAATTTTTGTGTCGTGTCGTGTCCACACGGGGACACGAACACGCGGGGACAGAAACACTTGCTGTATCCTGCATCACGGGGTCGATAACTCCCGACACAGGACACGTGGACACGCCATTTTTGGCGAGGATGATGAGGCATAGACTGACATCATCCTCCCAAAAGATGGGAGCTCGGGGTTGCGTGTGCGAGGAGAAATCCTCCTCGCACTGGCCGCACTGGCGCGCGCGCGCGCTGTGCACGCGTGGGTTTTGGCCACTGACACGTACTTTTATATCAGACACGGGGACTCGGTACAGGGTGACACGATTGTAGCCCTATATGGGGCGAACACGTGGGCACGAGCACGAGCACGAGTCGTGTCGTGCCCTGTGTCGTGTCCTAGGGTGATACACACGCGTGCACGACGCTATGTGCCAGTGCAGTGTCTGTGTGTGTTCAAACACAATTGGACACGCTGTGTCCTGTCGTGGGGACACCACAAGACTCGTGTGGACCTATGACACCTACACATTGTTTACCAACAAATAATTTGTAGTATTAACTTGATTTTTGGCTTCGAAATTCATTTTCCTAATTAATCACTGATACGCATTTCAGTTGTGTTTCTGAGAGTTTAATTCTGATTTTTAAACTGATTTGTTTCCTGTTTAATTTGCTATATTTGGATCTTACACATGTGTATTAGTTTACAGTTAGGTGGATTCAGGTGAGATGGGGTTTCGATTGGTCATTGTTGGAAATTTGAATGTAGAATGGTATGATTAATATATTGGCTGATACCAAATAGGAAATTAAATTCCTATTTTCTTTTTAAACCTATTTAACTAAAATCTTGGTATTAATTACATGTTAGATCATGAGCACATATTTTAGTTACTACTAAGTAGGGATTTGCCTGTTAGATTTGGTTACTGTTTGGGATTTTCGAATATGAGCTCAGTCCAGGAATAACTCATGAACCCTTCATTCCATTTTAAACTGGAATTTGGTATTAATTTAGCTTGTTAGATTCATAAACATTGTATTAACTACTGCTAGGATGAATTTCCATGTTAGATTAGGATTTCACTAAAGTAATGGGATTTCGATTGATTGGGGCTGTTCAATAGGACTGGACTGATACACAGTCCTTAAATGAAATCCTAAACTTTAAGTCCCTGTTTAAGCTGTTTTTGATGTTTAATACCAGGATTAGATTTAATTACATTGTTAGTCTACTGTTGAGGATTGGTTATTGATTTGTATTGAGTATGGGACTCTCGAATTTAGGTTGGAATGATTCATGAACTGTTGATAATCTCAGGTTCTTGAGAACCATTACTAAGAATTTCTAGCACTAAATCTTGAGTTTGTACACTGTGGACACCCTCTACACTCACTGTTCTTTTTACTGTTTTACATTAAACCATTCTACACTGTTACACTAACTGTCATGACACTAAGTGCCACACACACACTTGTATACACACCCAACTGTCTAAACTGAGGACAGCCCCATATAACAGCCTAAACCTGTCCTCATGCCCTCCATTTCATCCCTTGTATCAGCTAATTGCAGGCCCTAAACCAGACCCTATTGGCTACCCATACCAGTCTAATGCAGTCCTATATATATAGGTATTACACACACATGTTACACACCAAGTCCCTGTTTCTAATGTTCACACACAACTTCACTCATGTAGCATCACACACCATGCTCACACTCACAGATTTCACACTATTTTTCCAATCATTCCTATATCCCTATCCACGGATTCTACATACACATGTGACACAACCACTACTATCATGTGGTAACACATGGTACACACCCTCACTCTCACACCCTATCACACATTCATGCCAATATCACTCTATGTTTCACTCACTGCCACCTTAAATACTCCACACATCACTGTTCACAAATTCCCTTGTATCACACATGCTCTCATGTGTCCACACACATTTTCAATCTAAGTCTTAACACATGGTCACACATTCACACTATCCTCCCATTTTCAAGATCCCACATTCATACAATGCTCTACACACACACCCACATGTTACATGTACACCTAGACTCACACACACATATACCCCCATACACATAAACATGTATCCTCTCTATATCACTATATATTAATATATATATTTTGCCTATATGCATAAAGTGGCCTATATGTGTGTTAATGTGTGCTATTTATATAAATTAGATATTTTTATGTATAAATATGTGAGAGTAGACCTTGTGTGTGAAATGTGTGTTATTTTGCCTATGGCCTATAGCCTATGGCTTCTAGCTTATGTTTATGGCATGAATGCCCAGTCAATATGTGTTTGGCTTGTATAGCCCAGTTTTGATGTATGCTTGCTAGTCTAGGCTTGGTTAGGCCTAGTGAGACTTGACTGGACTAGGATTGACCTGGTTTGACTATTTTAGTTGACTTGGGTCGACCCAGAGTTGACCAAGTTTGACTTGGACCTAGTTTGACCTTGACAGTTGACCAGGTTCGACTTAGAGTTGACTTTGATCTAGATTGGCCTAGAAATCATGTAGATTGCATTTCATCTTTCAATTCTCTTATATTTTACATATCATGACCCATACTATTCTGTTTAGGACATTGTGACTCCGGTGCAGACATCTGATATTTTATTACTCTTTTCAGAGTATCAGGCGAGTACATTCTCTGATAGTTCTTTCATTTACTTGTCAATTACTGTACTTCAGTT